>MJUU01037233.1:21194-34964 GCA_002080025.1 Modiolus philippinarum | reverse complement strand
ATAAAAGGTAGGGCACCTTTTCTCAATTTTATATTATACCTGTGTCCGCAATACTAAAACTTGATAGAATTTAACCAGAAATATAAAGGTAGGGCTATTTTTCTCTATTTCATATCATACCCGTGTCCGCAATACTATAACTTGATCGAATTTAACCATGAAAATAAAAGATAGGGCACTTTTTCTCTATTTTATACTATACACGGTGTGTCCGCAATTCACGTACTAAAACTTGATAGAATTTAACCATAAATATAAAAGATAGGGCACTTTTTCTCTATTTGATATTATACCGGTGTCCACAATACTATAACTTGATAGAATTTAACCATAAATATAAAAGATAGGGCACTTTTTCTCTATTTTATATTATACTGGTGTCCTCAATACTAAAACTTGATCGAATTTAACCATAAATATAAAAGATAGGGCACTTTTTCTCTATTCTATACTATACCAGTGTCTGCAATACTAAAACTTGATAGAATTTAACCATAAATATGAAAGATAGGGAACCTTTTCTCAATTTTATGTTATACCGGTGTCCGCAATACTATAACTTGATAGAATATAACCATAAATATAAAAGATAGGGCACTTTTTCTCTATTTTATATTATACCGGTGTCCGCAATACTATAACTTGATAGAATTTAACCATAAATATAAAAGATAGGGCACCTTTGCTATTATTTATATTAAACCGGTGTCCGCAATATTAAAACTTGATAGAATTTAACCATAAATATAAAAGATAGGGAACTTTTCTCTATTTTATATTATACTGGTGTCCGCAATACCATAACTTGAATAGAATTTAACCATAAATATGAAAGATAGGGCACTTTTTCTCTATTTTATATTATACCGGTGTCCGCAATACTAAAACTTGATAGAATTTAACCATAAATATAAAAGATAGGGCACCTTTTCTCTATTTTATATTATACCGGTGTCGTTAATACTATAACTTGAATAGAATTTAATCATAAATATAAAAGATAGGGCACTTTTTTTTTCTATTTTGTATTATACCGGTGTCCGCAATACTATAACTTGATAGATTTTAACCATAATATAAAAGATAGGGCACTTTTTCTCTATTTTATATTATGGATCTATTTTATATTATACCGGTGTCTACAATACTGAAACGTCATATAATTTAACCAATTATATAAAGGAAGGGGCAGTTTTTCTGTATTTTCATAACTCGAATCGCGGCATAATATCTTACGTGAGTTATTACTACCTTTGGTACCTAACTACCGTTATATTCATGTGCAAAATATAGTGCAGTATTGTATCATTTTTTAACGGTGATTTAACGGCAGTTTATAAATCTTTTTGTGCTAAATGGAATAATGAAATGTTTTTTTTATTTGTATATGCCGAGGAGCAATATTTTAATTTTATTTAAGCTATTATTTACCTTTGACTATATTACTACGCCATTTGTTCTCATCAGCTCTAGACACTATGCGACATTATTTGATTTACCTATAGATACATTTGTAGCTTCCTATTCTTATCATTCATTGTCATATTATTAAAGGTATGCAATAAATATTACGTATTTCACAATGATTATCAATTGATACTGCCTTTGTATCAAATAATCTCAGTTGAATATCTACACGTAAATTTAACTTCCGTGATATTAATTTTGTAAAGAGTTGTCCCTCTTTCGATTATAGTGTACAATTGGATATTTTTAAAAATTATGATGAGCCTTCTCGAACATTGCCATGATTTCAGTTATACCCTGTATTTCATTGCAACTTTAGTGTTATGTACGTAATCAATTTTATCTTACTGTTTGAGAATAACAAAGAAACATACCCCGGGAAACATACCATGGTTTTATAAAATATTAATCTACTGATTTAAGAGATGACACTCAAGAATCAGTTACCCAACAGATATTTCAATAACACATCTTAGCTGGCTGTATGACGGCTACCACATGTGGCCTAGATCATGCATACTCTTCTGCAACATGTGATAATACTGCTGCTGGTTTGTAGTTTGCAGTTAGTGCTTCTTGTGACATTTTGTGATTTCCATATAGCAATGTATTGTAGTTTTAACCTCAGTTTGTTATAAAGGCATGATCCAGGCATGGTGATCTCTTTTCATCACTTAGGGCCATCAGCAATGGGCATTATGGAAAACACATGCAAAGATCTTTTCAGAACATATTAGCTCAATTTATCTGTCACAATCGTCCCGAGTGATTAATTAATTCTGAACACAGGGCTAAGCTTTCCATTTTCACACATGTATGAAATAAATCAATACAAGATCATTTAACCAAACAAAATAAAAGACACAATTTTTCTTCCATCCGTTGATGAAATAAGATTTAAATCGAGTTATCATTTGATATGGTTGCAACCATATCTTTTCTTGTATATTATACCGGTGTCTGCAATACTTAAACTTCCAATGATTTAACCATAGATATAATAAGTTAATCTGTTATTGTTCTACTATATTGAACAGGTTGATATAGCATTGAATGAAGGTTTGCGTTCCTAAGTGACAAAAAATCGCCAGACGTGAGACTTAATCTGATAATATTTTTATTTTCTTCTTGTAAAATCGGCGGTTGTAAAAAAGGTATATATTTCGAGTTGAAAAAAAAAAAAATAAACAACGGTGTTTTGCAAAAAACTGGTAAACCTATCTATAAAATGCGGAATTTAAATGAAACGAGTAAACGCACTCTACACGATACACGCAATGAACGTTACACGTTACACGATACACGATACACGATGAACGCACACGATTTACACGATGAACGCAAACGATCTACACGATGAACGCACACGATTCACACGATGAGCGCTATTTTGGGAATGTTGAACGTTTCCATCGCTGTTTGTGTACTAGATCTAGGTATTTATTGGACTTACGTCTCGAATTTGAAATAAATGGTCCCCTCAGTACTTAAATTTACAACAAAAGGGACAATTTTAATTTCACAATTATCAATTTACCTAATATGGACAGTAATATTCCAGCTTCTTCTGCTGACGGAGTGTATCTTTTACCAGTTGATGCGTTAGTCGACAGCTAGCACAAGTTATACAGACTTTCTCATTAATTATATCTGTGACCGCCTTATTAAACAAAGTTTAAAAAAATTCCGTCTCCTACGATCATTGAAGAGTTCTTTAATAGATTTCAGTCCTTTGTGGAAAAGATTTGAAGTCTCGGTCAGAACTCTGATTCAAGATTCTTTTTTCACTTAGCACTAGGATGATCATTTCTTTCAACTTTCTACGATCTTTCAATAGCAATTGCTGTTGATTTGCTACCGGAGACTACAACAATGGAATGAGAGGATTGGCATGCCATTAAACCGGTTTAACCCACCATTTCTTTTTGAAATGCCTATATCAAGTCAGGACCGTTGCGATCGACAATTTTTGCAATAGTTTCCACCTGATTTGTCTTTTTGTGTCATTGACGTCGGCTCTTGATAACTATATGTTTCTATGATTTTGTTATTACTCCAATTCCTTATGATAATGTTCTCCTGTGCTCTAAATACATTTGATAAGATATTTCGTCAGATATTTATACAATTCATCAGTACTAGATTGTCTTGTTTTACTTTTAAAAATAAATATTATAAAGTTTCCATGTGTAAAGATTCGATTTCATTTCAACAGGTATTTAAAAAGATATTCAATATGAGCTTTAGGTTACATTGAAATAAACAATAAGATACACATTTCATTAATTAAATGATATAAAATATATCATCTAACAACAATATTTGTACAAAAGATAAAGTTGTAATTAATTAAACAAACAAAATATATTCGTGAAACACTATGTCCCGGTAGCAACCATGTCTACAATACAAACTTGCTGAATTGCAATCACTAGAAATTAAGGTAAAGTAGACATTTCAACTAAGTCTATTAGATCTATTGACATATAGAATATCAAGCCTCTTGCAATCTAAAAGCAAAATCTGGATTTTTACCTCTTGACCTCTGTGACCTAGACCTTAATGAAATTTGCATGATGGAGTTTAGCTTTATATGATCAATGTACAGGCCAAATATAAAGATCCTATCACATCTGAATGAAAAGATATACCGGCAGGCAATATTCAAGTTTACAAATTTTCACTCAGTGACCTTGACCTTTGACCTGACCAAAAATTTGATGGTGGATTTGTACTAAGCTCTATTGGATCTATTCAAATATGGAATATGAAGTATCTAGCGATTATAATTAATGAGCTACAGCAAAATCTAGATTTTGACCTTTTGACCTTTGTGACCTTTACCTTGTGACATTGACCTGACCTAAGTGAAATCTAAATAATAATGTTCAGCTTCATATAACCAATATACAGGCCAAATATCACATCTGGTAGGAAAGATAGACAATGTTAAAAGTTTTCAAGTTTGAACTCGTTGACCTTGACCTCTCACCTGACAGAAATGTTTTTGATTGATTTGTACTAAGATACATTAGATCTATTTACATATTTAATATTAAGCCTCTAGCAATGGTAATTAATAAGCTATAGCAAAATCTATTTTTCTTACCTTTTGACCTCTGTGACCTTGACCTTTAACCTGACATTGGTAAAATTTTCGTTATGCTGTTCAGCATAATATGGCAAATATACATGCCAAAATAGAGGTAATATCACATCTGGTTGAAAAGATATAGGCAATGTTAAAGTTTTTGTTAAAGTTTTAAAATAAGCACTCAGTGACCTTGACCTTTGACCTGATCCATTTTTTTTTCAGAAATTTGTATAAATCTTCATTAGATCTATTTACATATATTATATCAAGCCTTTATCAATTGCAATTAATGAGCTATAGCAAAATCTAGATTTGGAGTTTTTGACTTCTGTGACCTTGACCTTTATCCTGACCTTAGTAAAATTTTCATAATGGTGTTCAGCTTTACATGATCAATACACATACCAAATATGAAGGTCCTATCACTATATGCTTTAAAAGTTATGAGCCAAGTTAAAGTTGCGGACAGACAGACAAACATACATACAGACAGACAGACGGACAGGGAAAAAACAATATGCCCCCGATCTAAAGATCCGGGGGCATAAAAATAAACGTGTAATTAATTATGACAATCACTTGAGATTAGTAGTCATATACTATAATCATGTAAAACGGTAGACTTAAAAAACAATATCTGTGGTGACGTCATTATTTGCTTTCTTTTTTATAGGAACCAATAACCATTTTAGAAGTAAAACATATCACCTGTACAAATAAGGTAGGTTTAACGACAAATATCCCAAGCTTCCATGTATTATTATTTTTTTCAACTTAGGTGCCAAAAATGCAATAAGACTTTATATGGACTTTAAACAGTTCACACAAGAGATTTGGACCAAACGTACCAAAGTTCCGCCGTGACCTAACAAAGATTTCTTTAATTAACCATCATTCCTTTATCTTCTGCATATGACCTGATGAGACTTGGTCGAAATGGCTCTGATGTAACTTGTTGTCGAAATGGCCATATGAAGAAGATAAATTAACTGCAATTTTGGGTGCTTCATTGGAACAAAATTTGTTTTAAAAAATGAAATTAATCATTTTGGCTTGAATCAACTGCTTGTGATGTATTTTTCTATCTTTTTTATCAATCCAAATTCTAAGTCTCAGTCATTTGATATTAAATATTAAATTTTTGTTGATTCCAGTGGGATTTGAACCCCTTCTGTCAAGGTTGTAAGGGTTAAAAGTCTGCCACGCTATCACTGGACCACCGTAGACTTGTTATAATTTCGGTTAATTGATATACTTAAGTGTCACATAAAATAAATTTGTAGTTCGTTCGATTTTATGTCCTTTGGTCACCCACAGAGATGCCGTGGGCAGTGTAATCTGTGTAATCTGTCTGTAATATCTGTGCATTCGAAGAACAGCCAAATCCCTCAGTGGGAAGGCAATCTTGATATTCATTTCTCTAATTCTAACCCCGTTAGGTTCCTACGATAGACCGTTTTATATATATATATATATATATATATATATATATATGCATTGCTTTGTAAAGAAAATGTTTATGGCATAATTGTGGTATATGATCAAGATTACATAAAATAGGTTCAGCCTCATTCAGTGCTGATTTAGACTTGTTCAAACAAGTCAAAACTCTTTCATTAATAAACATAAACAATAAACATGTATGGCGCTAATGTACACGAGTCTCTGTAAATACACGGTAGAACCAAGCAAAGGAACAACGCCTTTATTGTTCTTCTTCATTTTGAAGTCCCCATGATGCCTTAAACAATTAGTTTTGCCTCTACCTCAAAGTCTGGGATTTCACCGTAGCTCATTTCCTTGTCGATTCGGTGCTTTGCACAGGTTTCGCATGTCCTTTCATGTAGGATTCATTGTATGCATAGGATATGTTTCAAAAAGGTTTATTAGTGTTCACTTTCTTTCATTTTTTTTGCACCTACAGAAACGAGATCGCCTGTTAGTATTTGAAACTCTTTTTCCATGCTCCATTAAACCTCAAAAGTTGAGATTCTGGACCAATTAAATACAGTTAGTTTCGCTTGATAGACTAGTTCAGTGATGAAAGCATATTTTATTTTTGTCACTTATACAATACTAACACCTCCCTGTATAACACTAAAATAAAAAAAGTTAACACTATTTTATCAACAGTGGAAGAAAGCAAGAATGATCTCTACGCATACAAACAAAAAGCTTTTATATATTTTGGGAATAAGTACAATAAAGTATCATTATAAATAACTAAATACCGAAGTCACTGTGAATTTACTTTCTGCATATGCGCATTTCGACAACTTATGTCTCATCAGTGCAGATAAAATCTAAACGTTTGGAAGACCATTAACTCAAAGATGTTTAAAATTGATAGAGAACCAATAACCAATGTGATCTAAATTTAAAGCCAAAATCAGCTAAGGACAGAGCTTTGCATGAGGGAGATAATAAATGTTGTTTATCCTACAAAAATCACAAATATGTATAACAATATTACTTGTTGCAGTGCATTATTTATTGTTTTTGAAGTTCATGCCTGCCGTACGTGATGGTATAAATCTTCACAAACATGGTTACAACAACCACTTCGTTCATATTTGATGGGCACATCTGCAAAAACGAAATAAAATTAACACACACATATATATATATTCAAATATATCAAGCTTGAAATACGAAAAATGTAGCTTTCTGACATTCAAATAGTAGTAATTATCACTTATTTCGACTAGAGCAAAAAAAAATTGAACGTCTTACAAGTTAATATATCAACCGGAGGGAGAACACTGCAAATTGACTGGCCTATACAAACACGTGATAGGTATTTTAGGTAAAATACTTCATGAAACAACTGAACAAAAATAATTTCATGACTAAAGTACATTCGAATTCAATCTTCTATCTTCGAATTTCTATATTGAAACTGTTAAAGTTTCTATTCAACGAAAGGATGTAATCATTGAAGTTAATCAAACGACAATCAAACAGTTTTTTTAGCTGTGGAATGTTTCTAACAGGAATATTTTTTATGCATTCCAAACTGGATTTTGTATAAAACTGTTTTTCTAAGGACCATTTATAGAAAGATAGATCTATTTGATTAAGTTTCTCTCAGTACATGTACAAATTTAAAATACGATAAAACACATAAACTGTATAAAAAACAAGTTAAAATGTGTTGAATATTAATTCAGGAAAACCGAGAAAGTCATATCAATTAATAAACAAGATAAAACTTTGGATGACACAGTTTTATGTTTTGAAAAACTATTTCCATTGGTCGATTAATGCATTGAAAACGACATTTGTACGCTGAATGAATTTCAAACATTGAATTTAAGACGACAAATAGGTTTTTAACTATCCCACTATGATAAAATTCATGCAAAAGTGGTATGTACGCCACATTTATTTTGTGTTTTGATTATTTTTGTGCGAATATCCAAAAAAAACTTGTGAATTAAATTGCTGCAGCAAAATGTGATAGGAGAAAAGTAATTTGTGATGTATTAAATTTACATACCTTAAAACTTACCGCGAAGAAGATAAAGCTGACTCTTATTTTATATTTACTTATGTTAATCTTATACCAATCATCGATAACATGAGGCATAAGAAGGACTACACTGACTCGAAAAGATCTGGTTATTTGATCCTTTGAAACTGATAGATTGGTCATTGATCTCCATCACTGAAGCTTGTTTTATGTTCAGGGAAGTTCATTTAAACTTTTGAAAACTAAAACAATTGTCAGAGTTTGGAATGTTGTCAATATTTTGTAAGGATAGGTATAAGATCGGTGGCTTATTGAACGTATTTGGCTTAATGATAGTACTTTTGTCGAGTGTTGGAGTTTGATATTTCCGTCCATGGTCTGTAGGAAAAAGTCCAAGCTCTTGATCAACGTTCGTTTTACGTCGATCACTCCTTCACTCAACTTTTTAGCTCACCTGGTCTAAAGGCCATTTGAGCTTTTGCCATCACTATGCGTCCGTGGTCCGTCTGTCTGTCTGTCAACAATTTCAAAAATCTTCTCCTCTAAAACCACTGGGCCAAATGTAACCAAACTTGGCCTAAATCATCACCAGAGTATGGCTTCTCAAAATTGTGTTCGATTTGGCGGTAGGTCAAAAAACATGGCCACCGTTACTAAAAGTAGAACATAGGGGTAAATTGCAGTTTTTGGACAATAACTCGAAACCCGTTACAGATATAAAAAATCTGACGAAGTAAAAGTAATCAGCATAGCAAGATCTACCTGCCCTGCAATTTTGAAGAAAATCGGAAAATCCGTCTTGGAGTTATTGCCCTTTTTCCGTAAATTTTTCAAAATTTGTGAATTTATTTTTTATTTCAAAAAGTGTAACAGATAGAGGTCAAGTATATATTGCAAAAAGGTTCAACATATTAAGATCTACTAACTTTGAAATTTTAAAGAAAATCCAAAAACCCTTGTAGGAGGTATTGCCCTTTTTCATGGAATTTTCAAAATTTTCATATTTTTTATCTTTTATTTCGAAAACTATAGAAGATGAAGGTTAAGTATAAATTGATAAAATGTTTGCCATGCTGTGTGGATTTGAAAACTGATGTTTGAAATTGTTTGTTGAACGCCATTTTCAAAATGGCCGCCAAAAAGGCGGGAAAATTCAACATTGTTCGATTTCAATGAAATTTGGTTTCCAAATAGATATCGATGTAGCGACTTCATAACCGCTGATGAAAAGTGTTCATTGACAGCCATTTTCAAAATGGCCGCCAAAAAGGCGGGAAAATTCAACATTCTGATTTTAATGAAATTTGGTTTCCAAAAAGGTATTGATGTTGCAACTTCAAAACTGATGTTAAAAATTATTCGTTGACCGCAATTTTCAAAATGGCCGCCAAAAAAAAAGGCGGGAAAATTCAACATTGTCCGATTTCAATGAAATTTGGTTTCCAAATAGATATTGATGTTGCGACTTCAAAACCGATGTTGAAAATTGTTCATTGACCGCCATTTACAAAATGATGTCTCGACATCAAAACTGGTGTTGAAGGTGGTCCATAGCAAGAATGTTTTTTGTCAAAAAAGCCCAAAAAAGAAATATATGAAAAAATTATCAGACTTTAGATACAGTTCAAGATGTGGATTTTTGATGAGCTAACAAAGTTTGAGAGACTGAAGTAAGTGAGAACCGAACCGTCAGTCGGAAAAGAACAATCCAAGGACAATGGCAACGTCGGAAAAACAAAGAAACGAAGACACAACATGAGCACGGCACAGAAAAGAAAATGAAGACACGCACATATACAAATATGAACAACACGGACCCAATAAAAACCATGGGTGAGATCAGGTGCACCGGTAGAGTAAGGATCTCCTGCTTCTTATAAGACACCCGCCGTGTTGAACATGTCAACTGTATAACTTACAATGTTAGCTTGATTGTGGCAACTGAAAACCAGGTGAGCGATACAGGCTCCTGGGAGACTCTGGTTATATTACGTTTTACTCTTCCATTTTTCAAGATAGTTTCGATTTAGATAGTGGTCTACCTGTATTGAATTTTCTCCTTGTGTTTATTATACTAACGGGAAATGGGAGGATTGCGGCATGAAAACTGGTTCAACCATACCCCTGGCTTTGGCTTCTGTAAGCTGTTAGGCCGGCTGTATCGAGTTCTTTTCGTTGTATATCATTGTATATATTTGTCTTTTATCTTTTATTTGAATTTCCCTTGTGCAGTTATCTTCCAGAATTTGGCCTGTGATAAAAATTTTCAATAACTGTATGTGCTTTCTGTTATCTTGCTTTTACAATTTATAACACAGGCTATCATTCTGTACTCGTTTTGTAAATGGGAGATACCAGTCAACATTTAAAGCAAAGGAAAAACACTTTGCCAAAAGCAAAATTACTAAATCATGAATGTGTCGAAAAAATAGCCTGTCCTACTATTTAAAGGTTATCCTCTTGTTTATAAATTTTATTTTAAGAAAACTTAAAAATGTTGGTGAGGTTGGGAAGTGGGGAGATGCATAGTGACTTATTACAACACTTAGCTAGACAACAAAAAGCTAAACAGTTGTTTAACTTAAACAGAAAAGACAAACCCTTTTTGTATAATTATTTGGAACACTGAACAACAAACTGTTTACTACTTTTAATCCTTCTAGCAATATCGTGTTTTATTATCGATATACCGTGTTTTTCGAATAAAATTTAACGCAAATTTACCTTAATTGTATTGCACAGCCATGAAATTTAGTTTATTCAATTCATAATCATTGGTATAACTATTATAAGGTGACTTAGCAAGTTATTATTTAAGGATAGTTTATCTGTATACGCCTTACTACATATGATAATACTGATACGTTATTTGGGTTATTTGTGAAACTTTTTCTAAGGGAAAGATGAAATCATCTAGAAGTTAAAAAGAAATCTAAATCAGTTAAGGGAAAAAACAAGAGGCTTCGAGGAACCTGTATATCTAACTTGCATATAGCAATATTAAATAAAAGCACTATTTAAGCTAATTTTATCTTAAAGATATTTAAATAGGCACTGCTGCGATTACCTAGATTCACCTGGAAAAGTAATCATAAAAAATTATTATCGTTACCTAAGTCCCAAAAAAGTAACCTTTTTCGGATGCAAACATGTTTTAACTGGAGAAATAACACTTTCTTTCCTTATTGCTACCTGACGTTTTTGTTATTTGACGAAAATAACAAACTTATTTGATACAAACATTTAAAAATATGAGATACTTGTTTTCAGAATGATTCATAGTATGTTTTTTTTATGCCATTTTCTGCACATTTAGTACATGTTTGGTTTGATTATTTCATTCCAACATTTGCAAAATTAAACCACTTGACACAATGAAATTTGAATAATGTAAAATAAGTTATTGAAAATGCAAGCAATAAATGGGTTGCTTCAGTGAAAGTCATTGATGATATCTCATTAAAATATCACTTTTCAATGTGCATAAAAGTGTCAATGACATGTATCATAAACAATTTGAAGTTATCTGAGGTCATATTTTACAATTGTGAAAGCAAATTTGAACCGACATTAGACTTTCTGAATTGGACGAATCCCTAGGAATAAACTGTAAAGCTTCTGCCTCCATTCCTAACAAACATGATATTTAATTGTATAATTTCTCTTTTCAGTTTCGAACTTTCAATTTTGCCAGAGCTTCTTTCGACAACAACATCGTTAGTGGCCCAGTAAATATTTTGTTCCTCGGAAAACAGGAAGATTTCACCAAAAAAGTAATTTACTGTACTTTCGAATGTCATGTTTTCATAAAGTTAAAGTGAGATCTGTTCACATCAGGCCCAATATATATAACATTTTAAATATAAAGACCAAATTAAAATAATATATAAGTTTATATTTCTGAAAATCTTATATCTCAGTCAATTATTTTACGTATATAAAATAATTTACGCAACATAATACTATTTCGATTCATTCATTAGACAAAAAGTCAATGAAGGGCTACGCCGAGCACTGCATGATACGACCGCAGCATGTCGACCACTGAAATTTGAACAAGTGTAAACTAAAATGAATGTGGGCACAGTAATTTGCTGGACACAATAAGGACCTTGACACATCAATTAACTGGACACAAACTAGTGAAAATAAAAATAAGCCCTTTTAATCCCATATTACATGTATTACTAGGATATTGTGAGAGCTAAGAAATTCTGTTGACTACCATCAAGAAATATCCAAAGAAAAAACTCAGGTTGAAATCCAATGAAAAATAAAGACTTCACATTTTGAAATATTGCAATTTGGCCCCTTTGACCCATTATAGTTTTGAAACCAAAGAGCAATGCAAAACATTTCCTTTGTTTGGGTTCTAGTGCTGCTGATGAGGAATTAATTTCCGAAATGGCCATACAGCTCATTAAAATTATTGCGGATAGAGTTATGGTCTCATGTTCATTTACTCCATATCCTTTCATAAAATATGCCATATCACTGAATGCTTACAATGAGAACAATCTAAATATTAAAATCCCATCAAAATCTAATGAAAAATAAAAACTTCACATATTTCTAATAATTGCAATTTTGACCCCTTTGACCCCTTACAGCTCGGAAACGGTGAGAACTAAATCAATTCCGTTCACATACTACTGAAAGCTTACATGGAGAGGAATCCAAAGAAAAAAATCCCATCAAATTCTGATGTGAAATAAAGATTTTACATTTTTCCAAAAATTGTAATTTTGGCCCCTTTGACCCCTAATAGCTCGGAAATTCTGCATGTTTGTCCCGTTGGGCCCGTCATAGCTTGGAAAAGAAACAAGTTATCAAAAATCGAATGGTGCAGTGCTATATTAATTTTTCATAAGGAATCTACTGCAAAAAAAACTACGGAAGCGTCTTACCGCCACGCAAACTTTTTTTTTTTTTTGCGTTATAACGCAAAGTTTGCGTTATTTCGCAAATGTTTGCGTTATAACGCAAAGTTTGAGTTATTTTGCAAAGTTTGCGTTTTTTCGCAAAGTTTGCGTTATAACGCAAAGTCCATTTTAAATTGATAGATAATGTATTCGTATAAAAAATTCGAAATTTAGAGTTGTGTACGGGAAGCGTTCGATTTTCGGGCTTAAATCAACATAACGGCTAAAGGATGAAGCATGATAAAGTAGAATAGCTAAACAAATTAAACTGTATAATACGTTGTTTTTTGTTCTCTCCATAAGGATTATCTCCTACGCACAAGAAAATAATCTTTATACAAGCGATTATATCTAAAAAAAATCCAACATTAAATAAGAAATAATTCCTGGGAGCTTCAATATATACTGATTGTACCACGGGTTGGCCCTTTATTTTACACTGAGCGACAGTTTTATGTGGACTTGAAAGCTGATTAACAATACAAAAATGAAAGTAAAAATATTCATAGGCACCTTTATTTTTATTACCAATTGCATGTTTACGTGTGATAAATATTGGAACAGACTAGATATATAACGATTTTACCACGGGTTTGAACACAATGCG
Source organism: Modiolus philippinarum (assembly GCA_002080025.1). Lineage (NCBI taxonomy): Eukaryota > Metazoa > Mollusca > Bivalvia > Mytilida > Modiolidae > Modiolus > Modiolus philippinarum. The sequence continues at coordinate 21,402 of MJUU01037233.1, read as the reverse complement.
TATTAGAGAGGTCATAATAGAAAAGTTTACCCATATTCAAGTCTATTGGCCATTTGTCTTAGGTGCATTTGATTGCTGGCAAATAATAAAATACAAATTTTTTTAACCCCATCAAGATATGTCTCAAATTATACATAGGGGTAGTTTCTTTTTATTGTTTTGGTTTTGTTTGTTTGCTTGTATTTTTTTTTCTTTTCTTTTCTTTTTT
>MJUU01037233.1:8185-21030 GCA_002080025.1 Modiolus philippinarum | reverse complement strand
CGGTTTTAGGTTGTCTGCTTTCGAATATTATTATTATTTTTAATTAATTTGAACGTTTCATTTGTAACATGACATGTGATGCAGACATAGCAGAAGACGTTTTACCCTGTCGACGCACCATGTCTCATTCCTCAAATATTAGTTATGAACATGTCCATGCTATTTCTCATAACACCGGCGGGTCCATCCTTCGAAAAAAGGGTTTCGATGAGATTCCACAAAAATGTGGTTCTAGTTGATTTTTACCATTTGTGTCAATACATACGTAAATTATGCACGCAATTAAAAAACTTTCCAGAAAAGGGTGCTCCAACATCCGGAACTCTCCCCTGGATCCTCCAATGCATACATATAATGTCAAATAGATCAACAGACTTGCTTATCGTTATACTATGCTTCCTGGTATTTTATCGCAAAAAATGAATTAAAATTATTTACTATTATATTATAAAAATACAAAATACATATCCTTTTTTAGCTCGCCTGTCCCAAAGGCCGCCAGCGAAGATCTTAGTTTTAACATTGGAGCCTATGGGAAAAACATCATTTTCAACATCTGCTATGAAACTATTGAAATAAATTTAACTAAGCTGTACTGAATTGATGTACGGAAGGTCCTTTACAAAGAATGCTCATTTTTTTCGGATCAGACAAAAGAAATGGCTCCAAGGACAGAACTTCTTTTAAAATCGGACCCATATAAGAAAACATCTTTTTCGCCATATGCGCTGAAACTATTGAAGCAAATTCAGCCAGGCTAAGATTGCATATTTTGTTTTGATCTGATAAAAAACAAGACCACCAGCACAGAAAATATTTTAACACACTCTATAGGATGAACATCAGTTTCATCCCCTACTGCAAGCATTTTGTCAGGTGAGCGATTCAGGCTCAGTTTCTGAGCCTCTAGTTTTTTCTTGCAGTAAAGGACAAAATGTTTACTATCGTACAAAACTGATTTGAATCATCTTTAATGTTAAATGATCTATTTCTCTTTACCATTTGCATTTTTACAACTTATAGCAAATATCTTTCCTGTTATGGTGTAACTATTTTTAATCCTAAAATTTGAGTTGGATTGACGCAATATTTAGTATTTTAATCAAAACAATACACTATTATATTGCATTTTTAAAAAGTATAATTGTGCAAATTTAAGCTGGAAAATCAAATTCTATCCGTACACGACCGTACACGACTCTAAATTTTTGAAATTGTTGGATCTATTAATGTTAAATGTACTTTGCGTTATAACGCAAACTTTGCGAAATAACGCAAACTATGCGTAATAACGCAAATATTTGCGTTATAATGCAAACTTTTGCGAAATAATGCAAACCTTTGCGTTATAAGGCAAACTTTTGCGAATAAATGCAAACCTTTGTGTTATAACGCAAACTTTTTCGAAATTACGCAAACATTTGCGTTGTAACGCAAACATTACGAAATAACGCAAACATTTGCGTTATAACGCAAACCTTTGCGAAATAACACAAACCTTTGCGAAATAACGCAAACATTTGCGTTATAACGCAAAACTTTGCGTTATAACGCAAAATATTAAAAAAAAGTTTGTGTGGCGCTAATACGCTTCCGTAAAAAACTGCATCAAAATCTGACTAAAATTAAAACAATTAAATTTTTTGAAATTCGCCCCTTTTGAGTCCCATTTCTCTCGTGAACAGAACATGCCATGTGAAATCCGTTGCAAACTACTGATTGGAAATTTCCTCAGGAGGACACCGAAAGAAACCCCATCAAAATCCGGTGAATAATAAAGATTCTACAGTCAAATATATGAAAACATCAAATTTAACACTTTTGGCCCCTTTTTTTAAAAACGGATGGGGCCACAATGACCACAACTACGCCAAGCCTTCCTTTTGTGACAAGGAACATTGTGTCAAAATTCCATAAGGATTGGTCAATTGAAACTTAAGTTATTGACCAAAAACGAAAGTGTCTACAGACAACGACGACAACGACGACGACGACGACAGCACCATACCATTATACGACCGCAAAAATTTTTGCGGTCGTATAAAAAATGAGAAAAAGTCCGAAGAGAGAGAAATCCCATAAATTATAAGATTTGATAACGTGTATGAATAATATTTATATTACCAGGAAATAATATCGATTGGTAAGATAGAGAAAAAAAATTCTCCAATCAATTTCGATGTAAGCCTTTGACATTCCTGAATCACGTTTTCTCAAAACATTTAGATACGCCTATTCTTTGATTTATAGGTAGTTGTAAAAGCCATGCATTACGAGAGAGAATCACATGTGCAATAACATTTGCAATATCAGATTGTTATCGGTGTCATAGTGGAAAGTAATTGCAAATTAAGTGAATACGCACGTTTCAAAGCAGCTGCATGTATTTTAGAAATTCTTAAAATCTTGAAAAATAACTTATAACGTGAACAATAAAAGTGTTGTTACATTGCTTGGTTTTACTATGTATTTGTGACGACTTTATCTCAAGTTCATTTACTCCAAATTCTTTCATTGCTTATTTATTCATGCATAGCCTAATACTAAAATACTCAAGTTGCATAATTATACTATAACTTATCCAAGATTCTGATTTTCGCAAAAAATTCAACGAATGATCGAATAACGCAGTAATTCACGAATGCGCGGGGCGCATGAGTGAATTACAGCGTTTTTCGTTCATTAGTTGAATATTTTCGATAATCAGAATCAAGGATTAGTTATAGTTTTTATAATATAGATCTTCACGCATATTTGATGGTTCCATTGATGATTCATTTCATGAACTACGTTTTCAAGATTAATCCGCTGTGACGTTTACTTAACAACAACCTTAACAACGTCTATTGTGACGTCACTTCCTCGAGTGAATTATGGAAAATAATTTCACAGTTAATAATAACTTTTCTTTCACTGGGAAATCTCAATCTTTCACCGCTATCTATATAATAATAAACGGTAAATTTCGTTATGCTGTACATATGTTTCAATGAGTAATCTCTTAACAGCAACATTAAAATCAAACAATATGGGAAGCCACAGTTCAAGAAGTAGTCAAAAAAGAAGTACTTATTACCAAGCATATCGAAATATGAGGCCAAATCTAGTTCAAAGGACATCCACCGAATGCCATACTCGGAATGAAGCTTCAGTATTTAGAATTTAAAATAGAGGGGTTAGAATTTCGATAAAAACGGCAAATTTCTATAAAACGCAAGGTTATTTCTTCATGTCAGACAATTCTGAATATTGAGCTGGTGAATATCCTCGAGGACCTCTGGTTCGCCAGCAGTGCATCGGCCCTGGGGCTAATATAATAGGGTTTTGAAACATTTACATTTCTTTCAATTTTGGTGTCGCGGCAGATTTACCTGTTAATCGTGGTATTTTTTAGCATTTCTCTGTTCAAACATAGGACATTTTAGTACACTTTACATCTACATTTTTCTACCGATTTTAAAATCGAATACACCATTTATAGAAAAAAAGATTGCTGCAAATCATAGTATACTTTTTGTAAAATAAATTTATTCCAAAGAACACAAATTTTGCTCTAAAACTTGGATAATTTTTTTTTTAGAAATATACCGCGAAATTTTATACTTCATGACGTTTCCTTGAGTACACTTTCTATTTTCCCCAAAATATTTAATGCTACAAAATTTATATGATTAAAAAGATGAAACTTCGATGTGAATCATGATGTTTTTTTTTCTTTCAATTTAGTTGAAACTTTAGTGGTAAAACACACAGGAAAAAGTTTAGTGTTTGAAATACAAAATTTATTTCTAAAAATTGCATGAGCGTGGTCACATCAGTCAAAATTTATCAGTACTGTTGAAAAGTTTTCCTGTATAAATTATATATGGCTATAAAGTCAATACAAAGAGCTTTATCCTGGTAAAATTTCGTAATAGAAGAATGGAAAATATAATGTAAACTAGCGAGTTAAAATTAGCCATTTTTTTTTTTTTTTTCATTGTTCTGACGTTCATAAATCATGTTGTAAATATGCGATAAATCAGCTTTTCGGCAAAATTTTCAGAATAATTTTATGTTGAGTAAATCAAAAGTTACAGCCGAAAATCGTAGCCAGGACACCGCTTTTTTTTCGATCAAACAAGTTTGTGAAATAGTTTTAAATCCCTGTTATATTAATCCCAGATCGGTCCAATGGTTTCAAAATACTATAAATAACCTAGTTGTATAAAAAAGGGAAAATTTCTTTAACCTCTATCTTTTATAGTTTTTTAATAAAAAAATACAGAACATCAAAATTTTGAAAATTTTACGGAAAGGGGGCAATAACTCTTAGACGGGTCATCAGATTTTCTTCAAAATTTCAGCATGGGTAGATCTTCTCATGCTGATCATTTTTACCCATTGTCAGATTTTTGATATCTTTAACGGTTTTTGAGTTATTTGCCAAAAACTGTAATTTACCCCTATGTTCTATTTTTAGTAACAGCAGCCATGTTGTTTGACCTAAGACATACAAAATAACAAATTCGAAACTTGAAACCCTAGTGATGATTCACTTAAAGTTTGGTTCCATTTGACCCAGTGGTTTCAGAGGAGAAGATTTTTGAAAGTGAGCTAACGACGGACGGACGACGAACGGACGGACGGACGGACGACGGACGCAAAGTGATGGCAAAAGCTCACCCTGGCATAGCTAGGTGAGCTAAAAAGTAGACAAAAATGAAGTACTCATTACTGCATACATGTATCAAACAGGAGGCCAAATCTAGTAACAAGGACATCCATCGAGTGCAATACACGTAATCAAGCCTCAGTATTTTTGAGGGGTTAGAATTTTGATGAAGAACTGTTATTTTTAGAAAACACAAGGTCATTATTTTTTGTCAGACAATTCTGATTCTTGGGCTGGTGAATACCCTTCGGGACATCTGGTCCACCAGCAGTGACATCGGCCCTATGCTTTCAAAATACTATAAAAAAAGAAGTTGCATAATAATGGGCAAATTTCTTTATGCTATGCACGTGTTTCAAGGAGTAACCTCTCATTAGCATCATTAAAATCGATCAATATGATATACGTCTGTATTTTTTTTTTTCATAACATAAAAAAAGGAAAGTAACTTACTTCATATTTGCGTAATTGAATCCATCTAAAACGTTCAGTTTATGAAAATCAAAAGTAACATTAGTAAAAACTAGAGTCTCAGATACTGAGCCTGAATCGCTCACCTGACAAAATACTTACAGCAGGTGATGAAAGTGATGTTTATCCCATAGGATCCATGTTAAAATATGTTCTGTGCTGGCGGTCTTGTTTTTTATCCGATCAAAACAAAATAAGCAATCTTAGTTTAACTGAATTTGCTTCAATAATTTAAGCACATGTAATGAAAAAAATGTTTTAATATATGGGTAACATTCTAAATCAAATTCAATGCTGGGAGCTATCTTCTTTGTCAGATGCCAACAAAATGAGAAATCTTAGTAAATGACCTTTCATACATCATTTCTGTAAAGTTTGTCTGAATTTGCTTCAATAGTTTCAGAGCAGATGTTGAAAATGATGTTTTTCCCATAGGGTCCAATGTTAAAACTAAGATCAGCGCTGGCAGTCATGTTTTTATTGGATCTTTAGAAAAAGGGCAATCTTTGTGAAGGACCTTCCGTACATCATTCCTGTAAAGTTTGGTTGAATTTTCTTCGGTGGTCTCATGGAAGACGAAAATGTGAATTTCCCATAGCGCCAATGTTAAACTATGTTTCGTGCTGGCAGCCATGTTTTTGTCGAATTGGAATAAAATGAGCAATCTTTGCAAAGGACCTTTAGTACATCATTCCTGTAAAGTTTGGTTGGATTTGCTTCAGCAGTTACAGAGAGTTGATGAAAATGTGATTTTTCCCATAGGGTCCTTTGTCAAACCCAAGTTCTGCGCCGACGGCCATGTTTTTTATCGGATCGAAACGAAATGAGCAATCTTTGTAAAGTACATTCCATACAACATTCCTGTAAAGTTTGGTTGACTTTGTTAAAGTTATTTCAGAGAAGAAGATGAAAATGTGAATTTCCAATAGGGTCAATGTTAAACTATTGACCTTGCTGGCGGCCATTTTTTTGTCGAATCTGAATAAAATTAGCAATCTTTGTAAAGGACCTTTAGTACGTCATTCCTGTAAAGTTTGGTTGAATTTGCTTCAGCAGTATCAGAGGAGTTGATGAAAATGTGATTTTTCCCATAGGGTCCTATGTTAAACCCAAGTTCCGTTTTTTTATCTAATCGGAACAAAATGAGCAATCTTTGTAAAGGACCTTCCATACATTATACCTGTAAAGTTTGGTTGAATTTGCTTCAGTGGTTTCAGAGGAGAAGATGAAAATGTGTTTTTCCCATAGGGCCAATGTTAAACTAAGTTCCATGCTGGCGGCCATGTAATTTGTAGAATCGGAATAAAATGAGTAATCTTTGAAAAGGACTTATAGTGCATCAATCCTGTAAAGTTTGGTTGAATTTGCTTCAGCAGTTTCAGAGAAGTTAAAGAAAATGTAAATTTTTCCCAAAGGGTCCTATGTTAAACCCACGTTCCGCGCTGGCGGCCATGTTTTTTTATCGGATCGGAACGAAATGAGCAATCTTTGTAAAGGACCTTCCATACATCATTCCTGTAAAGTTTGGTTGAATTTGCTTTTGTGGTATAAGAGGAGAAGATGAAAATGTGAATTTCCAATAGGGCCAATGTTAAACTATGTTCCGTGCTGGCGGCCATGTTCTTTTACGAATCCAAATAAAATGAGCAATCTTTGTTAAAGACCTTCAGTTCATCATTCCTGTAAAGTTTGGTTGAATTTGCATCAACAGTATCAGAGGAGTTGATGAAAATGTAATTTTTCCCGTAGGGTCCTATGTTAAACCTAAGTTCCATGCTGGTGGTCCTGTTTTTTATCGGATCGGAACGAAATGAGCAATCTTTGTAAAGGACCTTCCATACATCATTCCTGTAAAGTATGGTTGAATTTGCTTCAGCAGTATCAGAGGAGTTGATGAAAATGTGATTTTTCCCATAGGTCCAATGTTAAACTAAGTTCCGTGCTGGCGGCCATGTTTTTGTCAAATCTGAATAAAATGAGCAATCTTTGTAAAGGACCTTTAGTACACCAATCCTGTAAAGTTTAGTTGAATTTGCTTCAGCATTTTCAGAGGAGTTGATGAAAATGTGTTTTTTTTCCCATAGGGTCCTTTGTTAAACTTAAGTTCTGCGCTGGCGGCCATGTTTTCTCTCGGATCGGATCGAAATGAGCAATCTTTGTAAAGGACCTTCCATACATCATTCCTGTAAAGTTTGGTTGAATTTGCTTCAGTGTTTTCAGAGGAGAAGATGAAAATGTCAAAAGTTTAACGGACGACAGACGACGGACGACGGACGCCAAGTGATGGCAATAGCTCACACTGACCCTTTGGGTCAGGTGAGCTAAAAATGAAAAGTATAGAATATTAATGTATAGTAATTCCTTAATTCTACTCGTACTCGTCACCAATCATTTTGGCACGTGTACAGGTTAATACAGAGACAGACGGATGACCCGAAATAATAATTTTTGGACTGCTCTAGCTGTGAGCTGCTATAAAGTGACAACAAATCATTACTTATAATTATTTAAAACAACAAAAATCTTGAAAAGAGTGTACCAGGAACTGTAAAAAAAATTGAGAATACGGGTAAGTTGTTCTCAAAAATAACGTCGCCAAAACAATTTCCGGCAACGATTTTTGTCGCCAGAATGAAAGTAAAATCACAAATTGCTGCATTGGCGAAGCCTAGTGCGATATCTAATCTACGTGTGATTAATTGGGCTGAAATTACCACCCTGAAAAAAGGAGGTCAATACACACAGCAATTGCTGATATAGAATCTTTGTAATGTAAGCTCGAGAGGGAAGAGATTGAATTCTACAAATTGTTGATAATTACATGTATTCATTAGCTTAGCTCCGGTTCGGTAAATTGTTTTGCTTTATTTCAAAAAAACAACAGATGCTGCACATCCTTTTTTCAAAATATTTGTTCAAAATTAACATGTCTTTTAATAAGTTTACAATATTCAATCAAAAGATTGGAATTATTGAGGCTTAAATTGTATGGGTTGAACTATACAGCAGATTGATATATTGTGGCATGTGATTGTAATTTTCGGTCATTGTAAGTATTTCCTGTTATCTTTTCTACATTAATGTATGGGTAGTCATTTACTCATGAAATATTATGAAGTACTAAAAATGGTGTCACTTTTGGTCATACGTCAACTATTATGTATTTCCGAAATGGCCATACAGCTCATTAAAATTAATTGCAGTTGGAGTTGACATATGTGTTATGGTCTTATGTTCATTTACTCCATATCCTTTCGTAAAATATTAGATGATGGAGTGTCAAGTTTAAAAGCTTATACAATTTATCATTAAGTAGAAAAAGGAAGGGAAACGGGGAATGTGTCAAAGAGACAACGACCCACAGGGGAGTAATAACAACTCGAAGCAACCATAAGATCTTCAATGAAAACCCCACACCCAGGTCGGAGTCGGCCCCAGATAAAGAGTAATCAAGTTCAGCGAAATAAACATCATCTAATACTCCTATAGACATAAAGTAAACTAACTAGGAAAAAAGACAAAACACTCAAAGGCTTAATGAATTTCGATTATTTTATTTTTGTTTTCACTCGGTTCCCTGTAAAAAGTTGTGGAAGAAATTTTATACACACACACACAAACAAACAAAGAAGACAAAACAAATAATAATAATAATAAAAAAAACTCGAAAGAAAATTAACTTTGTGATACCATTTACTTATTCAGAATTTGCCTAAAAAAACAAAAATCAACTGATGCCAAATCATAGATAAACTGACTCCAAGCTGTGTTGAAAAAGGTTACAGTTCAGAATTCAAAATTGAAAACGCAAACGCACACTGAGTAAAGATGTTATTAATCCCTTCTCAAAATTAAAATAATAATAATATAATAATAGCAAAATAAATAAATAAAAAATAAGTTTCCTTACTGGTCTCTCCCTGTAATTGATTCTGACTTTTGTTGTCACTTTTATTTGTTAAGCTGCTTTAGAACTGAAGACCTATTTGGCTTAAGTGTCTTTTCCTTTTAGGTCTAGCTTTTCCTTCAAGCTATCCCAAAGCACCTATTCATCACGACTGCTTCAAAGTTATATTCATGTTCCATCTTTTTGTTCAGGTGTCAGATAAACCTTAATTGATCTGCCATCTTTCCTAGCCTGGAACTTGACTGCATTGTGTGTACTTTCTTGTATTGAAAAACTTGCACCTTCCCCAAAAGTAGCTTTTGAAACCGTCTCGCTAAATTGTGATGTGTTCGTCTATTGTAAAGCTTGCTTTAGTCAAAGGTGCGATTTCTTTCTTTTGAGACTTCTTGTTTAAAAGTAAAATAACGATTTTAAAATTTGTCTGTATTTGGGATGTTGCACGACTCTTTAGACTTCAAAAATATATGCTGTGTATACAAACCTCAATTGGGGAGTAAATTAGATGCAAGGAACTATAAATTCTATATAAAAGTAAGTACAAATAAAAGCAGATTTCTTGTACGGTCAACATCGAGTTTATATATCAGAACATGATGCAGTCGCTTGTTGTAATATGTTAAAGATGTCGACATCCTTTCCTATTTGACTTTGGTACATCGTGATTAATGGGACGTTTTCCTAGGATCAACAATTTTCTATTTATTTGATTTGAACAACACATCAGAAAAATAAAAAAAAAATAGAATACTGACAAAGTCAGAAAGGGTCCACCCCTTGTGTGTCCCAAAAACCTGTTTGAGGAATATCATGGAAATCATAAAACACTTTTTGGGGAAAGCATAAATAACAAAATCTTAAGTTATTTTATATTTAGTTTATGCATATGGCCGTTTTGAAAAAATAAGTCTCATCTGTTCAGATGAAATGAAAACATTTAAAAAAATATAACAAGTTATCATACAACAGAACTAATTCTTAAAATATGAATTTTTTTCATATATAGAAGTTTTTTCCCGAAAAATGTGTTATAATTCTCCTCAAAATCTTTAGGGACCTTCTATTGATCAAGTCCAACACTTTGCATAAAATTTATAAAAATCTGTGAGGTCATTTTCAGTTATCATACAATATAGAGTTTATTCTCAAAATATGCTGTTTTTCATATAAAAACTAAGGTGACCCCAAGATGCTTTGTTTTGGGTCGTTTTAACCTGGATATGGGATGTTGTCTCCTTGACATTTACCCCATTTCCTTTCTTTTTCAGATGAAAAACTAAGTTTTTTCCCAAATTTTATTTTCGGATTTTTCCTCAAAAACGAAAGGGACCTTCCTTTGGTCAAGACCAACCTTGTGTACCAAAATCTTATAAATCCCTGAAGGCAATCTTAATCTATTGTACGGCATGCAGCTAATTCTCAAAATATGCACTTTTTTTTTATAAAAGCTATGTTTTTCACTCTACATTATTTTCGGATCCCCCTCAAAAAGGAAAGGGAGCTTCCTTTTGTCTAGTTCAACCTTGAGTATCAAAATCATTAAAATCCCTGAAGGCAATCTTAAGTCATCGTACGACATAGAGCTATTTTTCAAAATATACACTTTTTCATTTAAAAACGAAATTTTTCCCGATAATCATTTTCTGATTTTCCTCAAAAACGAAAGGAAGCTCCCTTTGGTCAAGTTCAACTTTGAGTTAATAAAAAAAATAAAAATCGGTGAAGGCAATCTTGAGTTACGGTACGACATAGAAAACGCTGACCGACAGACAGACGGACGGACAGGCTGATTACTATACGGTGAGGCCATTTCATGGCGGAGCCCTAATAAAGATTTGTACAGTTATAACAATGATAAACCTTTGGGATTTAAATTTAATTTTCATAATTCAGCGACCAGAAATTATGGAAAAAAAACACGTAGACAGAGGACATTATTTATCCTAAACGTCGCAAGATATAATTGGGGGCATGGTATTAACGGATAATTTTTACGCATGATGTCCATAAAACAAAATCAACAACAATTTTTCTTTTTATATATTGATATAATCAAGACAATCTATAGACCAATTATGCAGTTAAAAATTAAATGGTTTGGCGCCTTAAATTAAAGCGGGATTTCAGAGCACACAGATAGTCAGTTAATTTGCATCGTTCCAAATCAACATATGACGATTTACTAATTATGTGAATACCAAATACGAACCACTTTAAAAAAAAACACGGCTTCAGTAAAGTAGAGTGGACATTTAACATTTTACTACTTCATATGTTTCCTTCATTTTGTTACTTTTGCACATACTACAAAATATCTGCCGAAACTTCACTAATATTAAGGTTACAATAAGTTGATGTGTTGTTGAATTAAAATATACTCACAAAGCGCTATGATAATAATAATAATAATAATAATGACAATAGCAACCAGTACGGAAACTATTGAAGCCGGGAAATCATTCTTCCAATCATTCGAATTTCCATCTTTTGAAGAATCTGAAATATATTTCGGATTTGTCAATTTGATACACTACTATAACTAAATACCGAAGTTACTGTGAATTTACTTTCTGCATATGCGCATTTCGACAACTTATGTCTCATAAGTGCATATAAAATCTAAACATTTGGAAGACCAGAAATCTATTGTAATGTTTCAATAAATATTTATTAAAATGTTACCTTTGCAAATTGCAATAAAAGAGACTTTACTAAGTAATGATGAAATGACCATATCTCAAGTCACATTAAAAAAACTTATTTGAAAATACACTGTTATTCTTAATGATTCACATTAACTTTTTTTTAGATTGTTTCGACTTCGGATTCTTAATATCGATTCCTGCATCTTGTATTTCTCTTTGTACAATCATTTTCAATTATTGTTGTAGAATCAACAGAGCTGTTCATAGAATCAATAACAGAGCCAGAGGCTTACGTGAGCCTGTATCGCTCAGCTGCTGATATAATTTTCCAAGAGGAACAAAATATCGAAGTTAAATGATTAATCCTAAGTGACAGATATTTTAGTTATACTTGACTGGAAGTAAAATCATTCATCTGTCATGTCAAAATGCCTACTTAATATTAAATCAATGTATGAAACTGTTTTCAAGAATAAACAATTTACAAGATTTTCGCATAGAGCTTCTTCTCAACTATATTCATCGTGGTCGCCATTTTGAATATCTGATCAGTACATATATATATAAATTTGATAGATGACCAGTACGTTTCCATACCTACTGAAAAACAACTTGATATATGAAACGGTTTACAAGAGGAAGCGATAAAAACCATACATCCCAATGTTAAATTAAGATGTGCAGTGGCGGTCATCATGGATTTTGTTGGTGGTGAAATCATAGATTTGTTTAATTTGTTAATTGACAATCATGTTACCATGGATAGGAAATGTTTAAAATCAGTTCTTAGATTTTATTTCGACTCTATTCTGTATGTTTTTTTTTTGGTTATGTTTGTTTTTTTTTAATTTCTTGTTTTTGTATTTGTTTTGTATTTTTTGTTTTTGTTTTCTGTTTTTGTTTTTGTTTTTTCTAAGTTGTTTTAGAACTCGGCAAAAGACTTACAGATGGGTGCACACGCAAAGTTCCAAAAAGTGCACTTAAAGTGAACTTGAAGTTCACTTTTCAAGTGCACTTCGCGTTCTCTTAGCTGTCGCGAAGTTCACTCTTTTGGAATAGGTAGCTATTCCATGACAGGTATTATCGTGTTAACTAGTGAACTTCAAGTGCACTTGAAAGCTGTCGCGAGGATCACTACTTAAAACGAGGTTATCTTATATATATATATATA
>MJUU01037232.1:4584-24183 GCA_002080025.1 Modiolus philippinarum | reverse complement strand
TAAGGGGTTACAGTATAGGTTTTTTTCTCCGTTCACATATTTTTTGATTTCTTTCAAAACTGTTTGATTTTATTTTCATGGGACTGAATAATTCACTATTTCTTATTGTTTACAGTATAAAGTCTCATATAAACAAGATTGCTACGCATAGTTATGTGTCTCCCGCCGCCACAGTCAAGTCGATAAAGTCCCATATCTCATGTAAAATTTTGTGAATCAAAATGGTGGCAAGATATGATCAACTGCATTAGGTGGCAAACAGCCAAGCAAAATTTCAGCAAAATCCCTTCATTGGATTTTGAGGAGATGTGTCCACAAAGTCTTCCTATGTTGTAGTATGCATTAAGTCGATAATTCCCATAACTCCTGTAAAATTTGTCGAATCAAAAATGGGGGCATAATATGATCAAGTACATATGGTGGCAAATGTTCTGCCAAAATTTCAGCATAATTCGTTCAGTGGTTCCTGAGGAGTTGTGCCCACAAAGTGTTCCTAAGCTGTAGCATGCATTAAGTCGATAAAGTCCCATAACTCCTGTAAAATTTGTCAAATCAAAATGATGGCATGATATGATCAACTACAAATGGTGACAAACAATCACACAAAATTTCAGCAAAATCTGTCCAGTGGTGTATGAGGAATTGCGCCCAGAAAAAACGTCACAAAGGGACGCACAGACGCATGAACCAAGACCATTACTATATCCCTCCGTCGCATAGCGGTAGGGGACAATAAATTGCTATCATCTAGTACACAAGGAGACTAATTATCCTGGAAAATCTGAAGGAAATCTGAGTAGTGGTTTTTGAGGAGTTGCATCCACAAGATCTGTCATTGTATAACATTGTTGAATTTTTAAAGTCCAATTATCCCTACAATATTTGACGAATCAAAATGGTGATGTGATATGATCTAGTACATATAGCGACTAACAATCCCGTAAAATAAAAATGAATTCGGACATGCAGTTTCTGAGGAGTTGCGTCCACAAAATTCGCCATTGTATAACACAATGTGGAAATAATCAAAGTCCCATAACTCCCACAAAATTTGACGAATTAAAAATGGCGATATCATATTATCTAGTACTAATGGTGACTAACAATCCTGTCAAATTTGAATGAATTCTGACCAGCCGTTTCTGAGGAGTTGCCTACACAAGATTCACCATTGTATAACAATGTGGAAATAATCAAAGTCCCATAACTCCCACAAAATTTGACGAATCATAATGGCGATGTGATATGATCTAGTACTAATGGTGACTAACAATCCTGTAAAATTTGAATGAATTCTGACTAGCAGTTTCTGAGGAGTTGCGCCCACAAAAAACGTGACACACAGACGCAGACCATTTCTATGTCCCTCCGTCGCGTTGCGGCAGTGGACAATTATATTTTGAGATATGCAATTTTTACGGCATCAAAATAACTGCAAATTAAGCGAAAATTAAGTCCTCGTGAAAATAACCACATATATGGTATTTTCACCAGTGACACATTTCATAATTTCTTACTTCTTTAACTTGCTTCTTCTATACTTTAAATAGCAGCTTTACTAATTTTGAGTCCTTTTGCTCCTAATGAGGAATACAAAGCCAATTTAGCCAATTCAGCAAGTTTTGATGTACTTCAGAAAAAATATGAATGAAATTGTGTATGTATAGGAATTACATGAATATAAACACTCCTTTAACTTACAAAGAATCTGATGGCTTGGATCTTTCATGCATCTCTGTGTAGTGAACAAGATCAATAAAGAAATGACTCATCATGTTTAAATCTTTCTCTGCCCACCTGAAATGTAGGACAGAATCAAGCTTTATATCTATAGTTTTGTAAATATTAATACTAAGTGTAGTAAATATTGACCTACTCGCAAGTAAATGTAACAAGAGCTGTCGGCAAAGCCAGACTAATACCCCCCGCAACTGCATTTGAGTACCAAGGCGTGTCATTTTGAAATTTGACCTTTAGCCACATGGTAATTGGAAAGAAATAAAGCCTGTCAGGACTGAAATTATTCCAATCAGTTCATATCTGGTACATGTACTTCATTTAAAGGGTAATACATTTAATAATATATGATTCGGTGGATACAAACCAGATTAAACCAAGCTTTCGGCATAAAATGAGCAAGGATTTACTATCATGGTGGATACAAACCAGATTAAACCAAGCTTTCGGCATAAAATGAGCAAGGATTTACTATCATTAAGGTCAAAGGTCAAAGTCAAGGTCACAGTGACCTAAATTTGGTATGCGACACATCGTCTTTCCATGATGCATCCACACACCAAGTTTGATAATCCTAGGTGCTACGGTACAAAAGTTCTGCTACGGACACGGTTTTACTTTCATAAAGGTCAAAGGTCAAAGAGAAGGTCACAGTGACCTAACTTTGGTATGCGACACATCGTCTTCCCATGATGCATCCACACACCAAGTTTGATAATCCTAGGTGCTACAGTACAAAAGTTCTGCTCCGGACACGGTTTTACTATCGTAAAGGTCAAAGGTCAAAGAGAAGGTCACAGTGACCTAACTTTGGTATGCGACACATCGTCTTTCCATGATGCATCCACACACCAAGTTTGATAATCCTTGGTGCTACGGTACAAAAGTTCTGCTCCGGACACGGTTTCACTATCATAAAGGTCAAAGGTCAAAGTCAAGGTCACAGTGACCTAAATTTGGTACGTGATACATCGTCTACCCATGACGCATCCACACACCAAGTTTGATAATCCAAGGTGCTACGGTACAAAAGTTCTGCTCTGGACACGGTTTTACTATCCTAAAGGTCAAAGGTCAAAGTCAAAGTCACAGTGACCTAAATTTGGTACGCGACACATCGTCTTCCCATGATGCATCCACACACTAAGTTTGATAATCCTAGGTGCTACAGTACAAAAGTTCTGCTCCGGACACAAAATGCACATGGTTTTACTGTCATAAAGGTCAAAATTCAAAGTCAAGGTCACAGTGACCTAAATTTGGTACGTGAGACATCGTCTTCCCATGATGCATCCACACACCAAGTTTGATAATCCTAGGTGCTACGGTACAAAAGTTATGCTCGTGACACGAAATGCACATGGTTTTTCTATAATAAAGGTCAAAGGTCAAAGTCAAGGTCACAGTGACCTAAATTTGGTACGCGACACATCGTCTACCCATGATGCATCCACACACCAAGTTTGATTATCCTAGGTGCTACGGTACAAAAGTTCTGCTCCGGACACGAAAGGGGACGGACGGACGGACAGACAGACAGACATCGCGATTCCTATATAC
The DNA here is from genome assembly GCA_002080025.1 of Modiolus philippinarum. Taxonomy (NCBI): domain Eukaryota; kingdom Metazoa; phylum Mollusca; class Bivalvia; order Mytilida; family Modiolidae; genus Modiolus; species Modiolus philippinarum. The sequence continues at coordinate 20,886 of MJUU01037232.1, read as the reverse complement.
CCCCCCAAAAAATTCGTTAGTGGGGGTATAATAAAACAAAATTTATCATACAGGACATCAACAACAAAAAACAATGGATATCTAAATTTCCAGTCACAGTTATTTACTATGAGATAAGAATGTTTGCTCTTTGTTGAAAGCCAAGATGAAGAACGACAATGAAAGTGTTGTTCCATTTGAATAATCTTACCATGTATATAAAAGGATTTTGTCCCATGAACATTTACTACATATCCCTTTATTTGTTGATTTATAATACTGAATACTTACATGGTAACATGATGAGTATCAATTCCATTTCTATACTGTTGGAAGGAACTTAATATCTTTGGTAACAACCTTAAGGAGACCACAACTGACCTGAAAATGATGACGGCATTATTACATTCACATCAAAAATCTTACTTATACAGTATATGGCAAAGCATCTATACAACTGATGGTAGACTATACAGTACAAACTAGAAAAACTTAATGTATATATATACCCCCAGCTTAATCATTTTATTGCAGAAATAAATGATTCTCAAATACAAGCTCAAATCTTTGTTCAGATCAAAATCTAAATGAAGTCAGTCAAATTATCCCCCTTCATGCTAAGGACAATTTTATTCCTTCATGCACATCTGCATATAAAGTCGTTTGTTTGTGCAAATGTTCATCAACATTTTTAAGTGGTCTAAGAAGAATTGTGGTTAAGTAGTAATCTTTGCAGAAGGAATGAATGAAAAGTCATTGTTGTCTCACTGAAACATAAAATCAACACTATAACTTAAGTCTATCACTACTTGGAAAAGGGCCAAAAAGGGGAGGCACTTAAAAAAAGGCCCAGCATGCATCAGAAAAGCTCACCATGAATCAGATATTTAAATATAATGGATGTCACTCAAAGATTTCGTTAGGGAAGGTACCTTAAGACTCTCCTCCTCCACAAATACAATGTCTACATACATCCTGACACAGGAGTTTGATGTAAACAGGTTAATAAAAACGTATTTTACTGAAAGTCAATTCTGCATGAAGAAGTTTTTAAATGAAAAGCGAGTTTCGTTTACATATTACTCTACTTATAGAGGTTACACAATGCAACAATGTAACAATCTTCTTGTATCCATGCATATACATATTCAGAAAATATCTGGTAAAATAATAGATACCTGTGGTGTGCTAAATTTTCTACACAAGCTTCAATAAATTTCATCTTAATTCTTCTATCTGTGGAGTAACATACAAGTGTACAGAGAGCTTTCTCTGCTTCACTGGCAAGACCTTCTGGTAATAATGGCTGAAAATATATAATAAAATAATTAAAATATCCCTGTGAACAAACGAACCAAGTTCCTGCTCAGCTTTTCCCACAGACTTTGAAAATCATTGATATTTATTTGACCTGACACAGAGATAACATTTATATAACAATCTATATCTAATCATGAGTAAATTTGTAGCTATTAAATGTCTTTTTCACAGTTCATGTAATATCCAACAGTTTCTTGTAGATAGATATGTATTGAATAAATAGGATAAAATAAAAATAAACAACTACCATTTTAAATTAGTTTATCTATTTATATTACCTTAATATGGGTTTATTTGTGCATTGTTCATAGCTGAGAATTTTCAAACATTATGTTTTCAGACTATTGTTTTTTCAACATAACAGATGTTCCTTCATATCTACTGGTCAAGACCCTTATCTTGCCACATTCTTATTTTGTCATACACAACTTTTCTGTCCACTTGATAGTGCAAGTTCTTTGAAATCCTCACAATCTTGACTTTATAAAGAATTACAACTTTCAGAGAATTTTCTGACATATTTCAGTAGCTGGGTAGCTAGTATTCAACCAGTGCCAGTGGAGATGATCAACACTTATTTTACACCTATGGCTACTTAATCCCCATCAATTGTCTTATGCACTACTAAACCTAATACAGTTAATGTTTCAGAATATGATACATTTTTTATACATATGTACTGCATTTTCCATCAATGAAGAATAACACAAAACATTACATTCCACGTCAAATTAAGAAAATAGGATTGAAGTACTTTTCCTACGAAGTACTTCTCATAATCTTTAATATTACATTGTATATATTCAAAATGAACAGGAAAAAAAAATCATTCTTAAAATGCACAACTCATATTAATACCAAATCTTGTAAATTATTTCTTTCTTGGACCTACATATACATATATAAGCAATCATATGATAACTTTAAACACTTGACTCCACATACATTGGGATATAGATTTCACAGTAGATTATTTTTTTCTATAATAACTTACTGCTGTATCTTCTTGTACTAAATCCCACAACAAGGTGTTCCCTGTATTACATACACCATCAAAGTTAAATTCTGTACAACTTCTAGGGACTTCTTTTATCTGGGGTCTACTGTGAGATGCTCCTAGTAAAATATTGTAATAACAAAAGTTATAGTTAAAATTTAAAAACACTAATCATTTGGACAAGTTGGGCAGTTTCTAAATTAAAGCTTATGTTTTGATAGTGGTATTTCACTATGTCCCTATAGATATTTTGAAAGATTGTAGATAGTTTGAAGCATTTGTAACAGTTTTTTCCATGAAACATAAGAATTTGGATTTTGATTTGTTGTTACAGTCTGTTAAACAAAGGTGACTCATATGTCTAATAAACATGTGAAAGTACATGGAATGGGTTAGAGGTTTATTCTGCATCAGTTCTTTGACATCTGATTTGTTGTTTTCCAAATGTATTTTATGTTCAATGAGAAGACACATTGGTTAACTCGAGAAAGTGCAGTATTTGTCATTTTTTACTTTCATGTATTTACGATTTAAAAAAACAGAGCTGTTTGCTTAGTCAGACCAATATCTCCTGCATTTGCATTTTAGATATCGAGAGTATTTTATAGTACCCAAGTTTGGTATGGGAATATCACCATCTCAATATGCATCAAAATTCCATGAAGTGTAGCTAAACCATTTTTTGTTGGGGGATGGATTCTACTATACAAAACTGGTTGGATTATCCAGAATGAAAAAGCAATCTTATTGTAATTTAAGTGGCCACAGTTCCAATTCAAATTATTTTTTTTTTTGTAAAATTCAGTAAACTATGTGCATAGTGTAATAGAAAAAGGATGGACCAGAATTTTGTTGAGATAACATGTAAGATTGGTTTTCTCTTCTTCACTGCATACCGCAGTGCGCGGTCCCAGCTTATGAATAGGCCCGCAGCATCCTCTGAGCTTGGAGTATGAGTCGTCCTTACAGAGGACCCCGAGGGAACCCCAGGATATAGAAATAGGACCTAGTATCTCCGGCTTGCGGGGTGTGACCCCTCCTAAACGGAGGCTGACCCCGAGGGTCCCGGGATATAGAAATAGGACCCATTCCGTGGTTGTGCGGGATTAATAAATACACAACCCATCTTTCGGATGGGATGTAAACTCAGGTCCATGTGTTGGAAGAAATGCCACGCTTCCTGCACGTTAAAGAACCCTTGTAGCAAGCTCTTTTTGGGGTGGTCCGTAGGTGATCGGCTACAAGGCTAAATTCCCCGCCCTTGACGATTACACCCTACTTTTCCAGTGGCAGTCAGAATTTCCCGTCCCATGGCCCTTTCCATACCCCAAAGATTTATTTATTAACAAACTTGTTCTCGTCTTGATATAGCTGAAATATTGCTGAGTAGATGTTAAACAATATTCAATCAATCAATCAATCTTCACTGCATAAGCACAAGTTCTGATTCCTTACTATATATATAGATGTGGTAAATGAGTGTGATACATGGGGCCTATTGTTGACAACTTACCATGTGAGAAATGAGTGTGATACATGGAGGTTAAGTGTGACTACTTACCATGTGGGAAATGAGTGTGATACATGGAGGCTAGGTGTGGCTACTCACCATGTGGTAAATGAATGTGATACATGGAGGCTATGTGTGATTACTCACCATGTGGGAAATGAGTGTGATACATGGAGGCTAGGTGTGACTACTTACCATATGGTAAATGAGTGTGATACATGGAGGCTAGGTGTGACTACTCACCATGTGGTAAATGAATGTGATACATGGAGGCTAGGTGTGACTACTTACCATGTGGAAAATGAGTGTGATACATGGGGGCTAAGTGTGACTACTCACCATGTAGTAAATGAGTGTGATACATGGAGGCTAGGTGTGACTACTCACCATGTGGTAAATGAGTGTGATACATGCAGGTTAGGTGTGACTACTTACTATGTGGTAAATGAATGTGATACATGGAGGTTAGGTGTGACTACTCATCATGTGGGAAACAAGTGTGATACATGGAGGCTAGGTGTGACTACTCACCATGTGGTAAATGAATGTGATACATGGAGGCTAGGTGTGACTACTCACCATGTGGTAAACGAGTGTGATACATGGAGGCTAGGTGTGACTACTCACCATGTGGTAAATGAATGCAATACATGGAGGCTAGGTGTGACTACTCACCATGTGGTAAATGAGTGTGATACATGGAGGCTAGGTGTGACTACTCTCCATGTGGTAAATGAGTGTGATACATGCAGGTTAGGTGTGACTACTTACTATTTGGTAAATGAATGTGATACATGGAGGTAGGTATGACTACTCATCATGTGGGAAATGAGTGTGATACATGGAGGCTATGTGTGACTACTCACCATGTGGTAAATGAGTGTGATACATGGAGGCTAGGTATGACTACTCACCATGTGGTAAATGAGGCTAGGTGTGACTACTCACCATGTGGTAAATGAATGTGATACATGGAGGCTTGGTGTGACTACTCACCATGTGGTAAATGAGTGTGATACATGGAGGCTAGGTGTGACAAATGTTGCTGCATCTGATGAGAGTTGAACTGTTGACGGGCATTTATCTGTGCTAATTCTTCATCACTGATATAGTCTTCTCCTTCAAAGTCAGCCATATTTTTCTCCGATTTATTACTGATTTGAGAACTATGACAGCTTCCTTCAGCTTCATCTCCACTTGTTGTTCCCTCCTTAGTGGACTCTCTAAATTTAAAAAGAACTTGCAAGTAGTTACACAAAGAGCCTGCCATGTATTTACTAAAAAACATTCTAATCATGCTGTGTTTTCCTGTGATGGAATTTAGCTGAAACACCTTTTTTATTCCTATGTTTTTCTGTATACAAAAGTTAACTATTTTGTTCTGTTTGGACTGATTTCACCCAAAACAATAACTGAGCAACACCATGTAACAAAGGGGATAACAAAAAACATCTACAATGGCTGAAAATTACATGCCACAATCTGCCAGGGAACTACACAGGAAAAACACAAACAAGACAAAGGACAAACATAAACAATGATAGGAACTTGGGACAGCCGGACTTGGTACCGGCACTAGCAAAAGCCAGCTGTAGGGTTAAACTGGTTTATGGGTACCCAAACCTCCCTTATCCTATCCTGTTTCCCTATAGTATAATAAACATATGAATAAAACCCAATACAGGTAGACTACTTACTCCATGACCACAATCTTGAAAGGAGAGAAAGTGACAATACGTAATTTTGAAAGATGGGTAAAGGGGTGCTTGCAGCTAAACTGCCAGCTAGCTCAAGGAGCCTAGTCTGCTGGTAAAACACTGTCGATCTACGAAAAAAAAATCAAACTCAAAACTTCAAGAATCATCATATATTTCAGTAGACATCGGCAGTGTCATTGAGAGGCCAGTATGTGTGTAAGATTTTCAGGTCACAAGATCTCAAAGCTAATTTCATGGTTGCAAGCAGAGTATCTTGTCGATATCCCCAATTACGTAAAGAATGTAGGTTACGTCCCAGCTTTTCTGGATCTTGAATAAGTTTTTGGCAATTTTCAACAACATTCCCGTAAAAACTAGATTATAAATGCCATTAGTAGTAAGCTGTTTGCGAGTAATGCCATATATAGATATCAAATGTTCATAGCTAGCTGTCAGCAACTGCGAGCATTTGTCCAGGCAGTACCTGTGTGTATTGTCTTATGTTTTATGTACTTCATTGTAAGGGTACTCGTCTTGATAAGTTGGACTTTTTTCTAGTTTGATTTTTACTGTGAGTCTTTTGTGTATTTATTTTTAAGTCATTCACCACACATAGGGGGAGGGTTTGGATCCAAGAAAACGAGTTTAACCCCATCGCAATTTTTGCACCTGTCCCAAGTCAGGAATATGTTGGTCATTGGCTTGTCCTTGTCTTNGAATTTGGCGGATTAAACAACCGTAAAGGAAATTATGAAAAGGTAGTATGGCGAATGGGCTATTCCAGAAATAGTCTGTACCCCCCCTGTGGAAGAGGTTGGATTTCCAGACAAATTTTTAGCCCCAAAACCCTGTGGAAGAGGCTGGAATTCCATGATTTTTACAGATATTTAAAATATTTTGGTTGCCTATATAGGTGGAATTCCAAACTTTTTAGAAAAAAATCCAAATTTCCTCCATGGAAATATTTTTTTTCTTTGAACCTCTTCCACAAGGCTGGTACAGAAAATTTCTGGAATAACCCAATCTGCCTGAAATACCAGAAAACAGAGATCCTTTAATGCACGAGAATGTTTTGAACTCCAGTTTGAGAAGGGTCTCTCGAGATCTTGTTCTGAACTCAGAGAAAAAAGAATCTGTCATTGCATTCACTGGAAGGGGATCCCACTATCATTTTGCTCATTGGAAGAATTTATTTTTGTGACTTCCTTGATAGATTTACCTCTATCTAAATGGTCAGTGTATCTGACTGTAATCCTTCCACTTGTACTGCTGTCACCAACTTGTGACCAAGTAAATAATACAAATACACCTTATTTACCGGATCCCATTGGATCTAATCGAGGTTCATCAATTACTCCCCTGTCTATAAGGGAGTCTAACTCAATTTTCTCCAGGAATTTCTTTCAGGTGACATATCCTGGTGAGGTATACATTGTATATTAGATCTGTCTTTTCTTTATCTGTTTCATGTCTTTGATGATTCCAGTTTGATTTGATTCAAGATTCATGATGCATACTCTATTTATGGTATGATCAATATACATTTTTCTTTTCTGTGTGGTACTTATGTGATGTAGGGACTATACATATATTGTCCTTGTGTAATGTCTTTACTATTTGTGTTTTTCATTGTCTTTGGAGTATTATTTTTTTACTTATGGTTTTGTTCTCTCTTACCTTTATATACTTTATCATATTTTAATATTTATTCATAAAAGCTAAAAAGTTAACGATGGAGTATGGATGAGCATACAAAATAAATACATAAATTAAATACCCTCCCTCCCTCACCATTTTTTTGAAAGTCATTATCTGAGAACCAGATAATTAATTTTACATGGCCTAAGGGTACTCGTCTTGATAAGTTGGACTTTTTTCTAGTTTGATTTTTACTGTGAGTCTTTTGTGTATTTATTATTTAGTCATTCACCACACATAGGGGGAGGGATTGGATCTAAGAAAACGAGTTTAACCCCACCGCAATTTTTGCGCCTGTCCCAAGTCAGGAATATGTTGGTCATTGGCTTGTCCTTGTCTTCTTAGGGCTTGCTATATGGTGTGTGGTTCCTCACTGTGTTGAAGACCGTATAGTGACCCCTAGATGCTTTGTTTTGGGTAGTTTTAACCTGGATATGGGATGTTGTCTCCTTGACATTTACCACATTTCCTTTCTTTTTTATATATCTATAATAGTATTTAACAACTTATAAAATCTGTAACCCTGTTGTAAAAGTTTGGCTGTTATAGTAATGTATACCATGTGCATTCGTGTCTATTTTTGAGCAAATTTATATACATGTAATAACTAAACAAGTGAAGACCCTAAAAGATGTCTCCCCTGTCCCTGCTGGCCTCTAAATTGATGTGAAATCTAAGTGAACTAATCAGGAAAGTGAACATGCTCACTAGACTGTGAAATTGAGGTCAAGGACAAAAGTCACCTGCCAGACTGACATGTACTACCCCAGGGCTCACCACACTTCAAAAGAACAGGGAGACTTGAAGTCTCCCTGAGGGTAGAAATAGGGAGACTTCAGGTCATGACAGGGAGACTTGTTCGCGCGTATCCGCAACTGAATTTTCAAGACTTTTGTATTTGATTTACATATACACTTATTCAACAATGGCAATAAATCAGTTTTAATCATTAAAATACCATTGATATTTCAAGATCTACAATGTAGATTTTATATAAAATAAATATGATTTTAGCTACTTATCAATTTTATGTTTCTTTCACCCAAAAGCTTAGTGTTGGAGGTGCTCCTGCATTTAGGTTAGATTTACATGACATAAATTTTCTTTTATATCCTCTTTAGTAAATTGGTAGTTTATCACTCAGTTGCTCAAGAGACAGTTGCTAATCTGCCTCATTCTTTTTTTAATGGTTCTCCAAATATTAGAGGGATATAAATAGATTGTTTACGTTTGTGGACATTCTTCATAGACCACTTCCGGTTTGAACTGTAGCTGAAACGTAAATATTTAGGACAATTTCCAATGATTTTTTTTTTATAAATCTATACTACAAAGTCACTAAGTCTTGATTTTAAAACCATGAGATGATGTAAACAATCTTTGAGCTTTGCAAACACAGGAATAAGCATTAGAAATCTTATCAATTTATGTCCTTGTTACCGGAAATAGAAAGGGTTATAATTAGAAGTGTCAAAATGCTCAGGCGACTCGAAATCGCTTTTGGGGGCAACTGTAGGCGACTTGAGGCACAACAGGGCGACTTAATCGCCCTAATCGCCAAGTTTGGTGAGCCCTGACTACCCAAGACCATCCTACATACCAAATATTATCAACCTACCACTTTTAGGTATTGAGAAATGGACTTTAGCAGAAAAACCTAATGTGGCCACTAGACCGTGAAATTGAGGTCAAGGACAAAAGTCAACTGCCAGACTGACATGTACTACCAAAGACCAACCTACATACCAAATATTATCAACCTACCACTTCTAGTTATTGAGAAATGGACTTGAGCAATAAAACTTAACGTGGCCACTAGACCATGAAATTAAGGTCAAAGACAAAAGTAACCTGCCAGACTGACATGTACTACCCAAGACCAACCTTTATACCAAATATTATCAACCTACCACTTCTAGTTGTTAAGAAATGGACTTAAGCAGAAAAACTTAAGGTGGCCACTAGACCGTGAAATTGAGGTCAAGGACAAAAGTCAACTGCCAGACTGACATGTACTACCCAAGACCAACCTACATACCAAATATCATCAGCCTACCACTTCTAGTTATTGAGATATGGACTTAAGCAGAAAAACTTAACGTGGCCACTAGACCGTGAAATTGAGGTCAAGGTCACATGACGTTATGTCCGTCAGGTAGCACTTGATTAGTACTACCACTGGACCAAATATGATGTTCCTATATCAAAGGGTTTTCAAAATATCCTGTATTTAGTAAAAGTTAACGCCGTCGCTGCCACTGTTGCCGTTGCCATACTTTGCACGCCTATGTCTCGCTTTCTGCAACGAGACAACAATTATCAATTAAGAGCTGAACTGAATATAAGAAACAAAATATAAGTATTTCTATAAAAGTTTTGTGGAGTGGAAAATACTGCTTAGACCATCCAATATTAAGAAGTTTACCTAAATAATCCCATAAACACATGTCTGCATTGCACTGTGACCAACATACAAATTTTGAAGACAGCTTACCATTTCAATCCTAAATTAGAAGTCTGATACAGAAAATGCAAAACATCAAAGAATTAAGTGTCGTAACTCTCATGACACTTGAACTTCTTAACAAAAATCATACTGTTAAAACCAAAAACTTTGTAAGAGATTACAGAATTATCTATTGTTATTGAAGAATAAATAGTAAGAAACCCCCAGGAGGAGGACTGAGAGGAAGACAGTCAATGGTATACATGGTGACTATGGAAAAGGTCATTTTGTATTTAATATGCACTTTGTTGTGGCTAGTATTAAGTGAACCTGTTGATATGTTATGCCACAATAAAAGTCCATATAAAGACATAATTTCAATTATTAACTGATGACTTAAAATACAGTTTGATTTGCCCATTTAATATAACTGGAAGTTTTTGGCACATAGAATTTATACAGGGCAAATGCCCTGTATAGAAATTTATGCAGGGCAGATGCCCTGTATTAAAATTAATACAGAGCAAATGCCCTGTATAAATGAATAGGCCATATTGGTTTCGTTACACTCTGTTTTCTGTGTCTTTCTTGCCTATGTTAGCTTTTTTCTTCTTTTTGTCTATTGATTTTAATTACTGAGAGTGAGAATAAAAAATAAACAAAGATTTCCTTTGATAAAGTTCCAAATATTAACAAGGTGCTATACAGTTAGATAGTACTTGTCAGCAGAAAAATAGTACTCATCAGCCGCATCCCGTATCACCTTGCACGACTGATACCACACCAGATCAAGGGGATTTATAAATAACATGATGATGATAGTGCACTATTTTTTCTACTACAAGTTGAAAATTCAATAGAAATCTTTTTTATATTGCCTTGACTAATATTGAAATTTGCATCCTGTAAGTAAGATTGGTAAAGATAATGCCTGAAATTTTAAGTCATCAGTTAATAAAGGTGTCATAAATTGGGTATTTTCATATTAATCCTGTATAATGTCCAAGTACAGTCGTATTGGGTTGAGGTCACCTGTATTGGCCCGCGGCGAACCTGTATTGGTGACCTCAACCCAATACGACTGTACTTGGACATTATACAGGATTAATATGAAAATACCCATTTAATAACACTATAATATTTCTTTTATCTGTAATTCACAAGACGACAAAAAGAACTCTATAATAAATTGAAAGAAGCTGAAATTTCTATTTTAGCAGAGTAAATACATTATTTATTGCAATTATTTGCACTCTTCATTTAAGGTATGACGTGTATGTTCACCATCAAATGTACTTCAGCATAGCAACAGGCGCCTGATGTCTTCACAGTCACCAGATAATTTTTTCTGATAATGTCAACTTTGGTTTTCTGACATAACCAGTAGCTGCAGATCAAAGGAAATTCATATAAATTACTAATAACTTCATATAAAGGGGCATTACCCTGGTTCTGCTCGTTTTTTCTTGGTACACTCCATGTGTATCTGTTCTACAAACTCTGAAACATCATAGACTTCAGTTTCCACAGCAGGATTTAATTCAGTTCCTTCTGCTACCTGTTCTTCTGAAGTGATTTTTTGGTCTTTGGGTGTATCTTCAGATTCCTATATTAATTTGAGAAGGGAGTATCTCATCAGTATTCAATGCATTTCAATGTCACATACAATAAAACTTATCTCTCTGCATTAGAAGAAAATCATGTTAATAATATAATATAATGTTTACTAAATCTCCATCTTCTCTCTAAGTAATTGGTATTAAAAGTCAGCAATGACTTTTTAATTTATATCATAGTTGTGTACAGTATGTATATGAATGCATTCCACTGATTGGATGTTTTACAAAAACTTGCTAGGCTCTGAATTTCATTACATATTTTTTTTCCTTCAGCCATACATGTGTATGTTACAAAATATTGTGAAGTAAAACTATTTCTTAATCCTTCATATTTTCTTGTTGATGCAGCAAATATGAACTAATATGTTTTTGAATAGACATGATTAGGGATTGAACTCATGGTCTCTTGTAATCAATACAAACACACCAAACATTGTCCTGTGGAGATCCTAGTATAAACTATAATACAAGACCACAATATAACTTTGTTGTACTTTTACATTTCCAATCAAAAACAGTTAATCAAACAGCAAGAATTTTATTTTAGGAAGAGAGCTGACTTCAAAATAGCATTTTATGCATTAACATGACTACAAAATGGACATAATTGGTCAAACAAATGTAGATTTTTTCAAGTTCGACATCAATGTTTTCAGATATGATAACATTGTGGTATTTAGCCATATTTGTACATGAAAGTCTACATATCTTTCATTGTTTACAGATTGTAGTCTTTTTTTCAATACATTTCAACATTTCTATTGACTATTTCATGGAATAAAGCCAGTGACGAAAAATATCTGAATGGCAATAGATTAAATTCGTATGATCTTTTTTTAGCATATAAACAACACAAAACAATAAATAATTCCAAGTCACATTGTAACTTCATTGGTTAACTTTGTGAAAAACAAAGAAGTAATGTTTTGGAAAAATACTTTTTGTCGATTAATACGCTCAAACTTAAAGTAGTTTGATATACAGTGTACATGTATAGTGGCACCAAATTCAATGAAGTAATTTTGGAGGAGTTTATGGATGTGTTCATATGGCCTTTCACTTACAAACTTTACATAAGGACTTTATTCAGTAAGTGAGCGATTCAGCCATGTTTACACATCAATTAACTCCTCCAAAATTACTTTCATTTGTATAATAACAAAGACTTTGAGTTTGTTAGTAACAAAACTGAAGAATTTGTTAGTAACAAAACTGAAGAAACATACTTCTGTTTCCATTTTCTCTGGCTTTTTAGCTTCTTTCTCCTGAACATCTGACTTTTCTTCCTTCACTTTGGAGACATTTTCCTTCTTTTGTCTTGGTGATCCTTTCTTCTCTGGTGTTTTGGGTACTTTTATTGTTTGTTGTCTTTTCTGTGCCTGTTTTTGTGCCATTTCTAACATCTGTTTTTGTTGTTGTTGAATATGATGTTTACGTAATAGATGCTCAGCCATTTGATAAGTCATTTTACTCTGTGTTTCGTCGTCTAACTCTGAACTTTCTTCACTTTCCTGATGACAAGCATGCCTCATATGAACGAGTCTTGCTTCTTTTAACAGTTCTTCATCTTCTGAATCAAAATACTCTGACTCCTCCTCTTCCTCTTCTTCCGAAGATTCTACGTCATGTCCTTCATGATAATGTCTACGTAACATTTCACGTTGCTGAGCAATTATCAAACGATGTTGATGACACTGTCCAGGAATTACTTCCACTTCATCTTGTTCTTCCTCCTCACTAGATTCACTAGCTTCCACTTCACTTTCACTCCCGTCACTATGGCCGTGAGGCACCTGACGTGAATGATGCATACATTCATGTTCCTCCTCACTTTCTTCACTGTGTGCTTCACATTCTTCTTCTGATTCTCCAGAACAACACTGAACATGTTTTGGTATTCTACTACGATTTCCCAGATTTCGATGTCTAGCTCTACGTCTGTGACGATGTTGTGCTAGCTTTAGCATTGCCTTCAAAATAAAAACAGAAACATTTTCTTATCAAAACACTTTGCTTTAATAAGAAAACAGTACATGCTAAGGTATGTCTCTTGTCAAGTCTTTGACTTAGAGTCAGATTTTTTAACTTTTCTGATTTTATTCATTGTAAGGCATTAGAATTTTTGCTCACTGACCCCATTCATTTGTTCAGAACTTGACTAAATACATAAAGAAACTTCTAAAAAATTAATAAAATTCTTAATATTCCTTTAAGGTGGTTTAAAGGAACAAATTCTCTATACAGTGTAAATAAAAAATTTAGAAGCATTCAGTTTCCCACCATAACTTTAAACGCTTGTAACTTAAAAAAGAACACAATGACTTGTCAATAACTTTGGTTAATTAATGACTATGTTCTAACACTCTGAACCATCAATATAAAATTCTTAGAATTCTTGACATGAGTAACCCACCTTAACATCACACTTAATATGTATCCTAATGCATTACTTTGTTTAAGTGTAGTAATTTAATGCATTTCTTTCCGAAAACCAAATAATACCAGTGTGATGTAATACTGTGTTTTATAAATGTAATGCTAATTTAATGCAATATATTCCAATGTATATATGTATAAAAATCTCAAACTCTTTGTAGTTTAAAATACATGTAATAATCACATTACCTTCTCTTTTTCACCTTCATCTGAGACTTGTATGCTTTCTTCACTACTAACTTCATGTTTAGTCTCTTTGCCTAGAAAAAAATTCAAATTATAGATGTTATAACTACAGATATTGAAAGTTCTTTATAACTTTATATTTGGAAGCAAATAGTTCATTATAGTATTAAAATATTCAAAAGCAATATGTTATGGGAATTTGTACTCATCTATAAATGGCAAAATTGACATTTGAAACACTGTAATTGAAATCTGAAATAGGATAATAAGTAAAGCCATAGTATTTTTATTAATTTTCTCAATAGAATTCTTTCTCTAAATTTCTGAGGTCAATGAGGATTATTTATCAGACAAGAAATTAGGAAATTTGAGGTCAAGGTGTAGATCNTGAAAATAAAAGTTCTAATACTTGCAATTTCAACATTGTCGTCAGCCACAAGTATTACTGCTAATGATTTTACTTAAACTAACATACAAGAATACCAATTTAAAAGTTACTTATATAATAACACAATAGTGGACATAAAGTAGAGAAATTCACTGAACTTTTATACTGCACAATAATTTACAAAATTGAATTAACTTACATTTCCACACACATTATATAGATTCCACAATAGCATCAAGTGAGAAATGACATTTCTACACTAAAGATAATTAAATATCCAAAGTTTAAAACGAGAGGCTTACCGAGAGCTTTAAATATTTGAAATTTAACTATCGAAATTTAGATATGTCGTTTCACCAAAGATATTGTTGTGGATTCTGTTTCTCTAATGATCCATGAGGAGATTTTTTTACAAAAGCATGCTGATGCACACAACCCCCTTTTTCTGCTGTTTTGAAATAAATGTGTTCTTTGAGTGTGACGTCATCAGGCATGGTCTCCTTTTTATGGCATCACAATTGGAAAATTGATTAACTTCAAAAAATTTGACATCATTACTGAGTTGCAACCAAAGAGTACAATTTTACAAAGTGAAACGCATATCTCCCACCGCCCAGGAAATGTCAAAACAGGACAAGAATTAGAGAAATAAGACTTACTTGTATTTCCGCTTTCTTCATGTTGCATGGTACTGTACTGAGCTTGTGACTGTTGTAATGTTGTAGCATGACTACCTGCACAGGTACTCCAAACACATTTAATTAAAGCTGAGGCTACATACAGGGTCTGAAAAACAAACAATAATATTGTAGCATGACTACCTGCACAGGTACTCCAAACACATTTAATCAAAGCTCATGCCACATACAAGGTCTGAAGATAAATGCCATTATTCATATGGTTATATTATGCACAAGATATATACCAACAATAGTCAGAGTGAGATTGTGTTATGCATTGGACTATTTCTTAATAGCTTAACCAAACTATTCATAGAATACATAATATTATAGGTAGACATATGTTATAATGAAAAACAGACAAGTTTCACATGATTCACTGCAACTTTGGTATTTTGTTATTCTAAAACAAAGCATTTCAAAAGAACAGCAAACCCACTAGCAGCTGTTCCAAATATAATTGTATGGGGGTATTGTAAATCAAATTTGTCGTTTGGTATATTGGAGACTTGGCATTGAAGAAACATAGACAGAAAAAAAATATATAATCTTATACATGGCGAGTCAGTGAGTCTTTATAAAATAGTGCCTTCCGAAGATTATTAGATTATTGAGTTTGAGATTATAACATTTCCCCTTTTTTACAGGTCATATGATCATATTCTCTATATTTTAACTTATATCATGAGAGCAGTTTAAAAACACTTGATTTTGTTCTATTAATTTTCTTTAACTTGTCCATGACCATCAAAACACCTGAAGAATTAAATAATGAACAAATAAAGGGATACAGAGTAAATGTACATGGGACAATATCCCTATAAATACATGGTAAGATTAAGCAAATGAAACAATGCTTCATTGTTGTTATTGATCTTGAAGTCATCATGAGGCCTTCAAATCTGAATATGCTTTCACCTGCGATTTTGATAACAGCAACTGCAAATACTTTATTTTTTATACATTTTAACTGTAAACATAAACTATAGAGATACTATCAGATCGACTGCCTGTTTTGTTTTGTATTTGCAGATTTCAACTGTTTACAAGAATTTAGTGGTCCAGAGGAAAATTTAAGAAACCCTGTACTCAGCACATCTGAGATCAGTTTCCACTTAATTGTATTCAAGATCATGATGAAATCAATACTACCATGTTGGTATAAACATTTCCTTTTTTGTTACGAATGTTTTGTATATACTTACCGATTCAGTGTGTGATGTAGGATCTAATGAAGATACAAGTTTCACTAAGTGTTGTATATACTTACCGATTCAGTGTGTGATGTAGGGTCTAATGAAGATACTAATTTCAGTAAGTGTTGTATATACTTACAGATTCAGTGT
>MJUU01037231.1:7737-27164 GCA_002080025.1 Modiolus philippinarum | reverse complement strand
GGTAAAACCTCATACCCGCGTTACCTTCGGTGCAGGGTGTAATGAAGAATGTCTCCCCTTATGATTTATGAACATTTCAGGAAATATCAACAATAGAGTTTTAATATCAAATGCAGTCTAAAGATCTTTTTGTGACATCAAGTAGCCATAACGTCATTGAAGTGGAAGAAGGGCGTATACTTTGAAAACTGCAAATTCCTAAACATGAACAGTTGAGCTATGGATCCAACAGACATATGCTTTGACTGTCAAAAAAACATCATTAAAAATGTTTGGTTTCATTTCATTACATGTCTCCTAAATAATAACAAAAACAGGCAATTTTAAAGGGAAATAAGTTTTCAAAATAACATTCAAGGACTATATATTGTGACCAAGTTTATTTCCATCTGACCCAATGAACAGTGAACAAAAAGGAGGTCTTTGGAATTGTTCCATTACGTCCAATATTAATTACGAGTTCCCCCGTCGGCAATCTCGGATAAGATAAGGTGCAGATTTGCCCTTTTTGACCAGTTTGTCCCACCTAGCATGGAAAGTCGCCTAACAGCATCTTTGAATGATTTATGATCTAAACTATTTTTCCACCTGGTGGTTATCTTGGATTATATGCAGACATATCGGACACCTTTTTTATAAGGGTAACCCAAAGACAATAATTTCCAAGTTTAATTCCAACTAGCTCCGTGGTTTCAGAAAATCTTTGAAAGTTTCCCAATAGGATCTACTGGAAATGCTCGAATGTTTCCGCTGGTACTCATCTTGGAATTGATGCGAACCTGTCGAATATTTGTTAAAGGATACCAACCAAGAACTATTGTGAGCAAGTTGGGTTTTAATAGGCCTGTTAGTTTTGAAAGAGATGATCTGAGATAATTTTCCCATATGTCGAAAATCCTTAGCTGTTGGTCATCTTGGATTATATGTAAACATGCTTAACACTATTTAAAGGGAACCACTGCAGTATAATTGTCTCCAGGTATGGCTCCAATGGGCTCCTAGTTTCAGATCTTTGCACTTGGCACTTTGAATATTTGAAAGGGTTCCAAGAGTGTCCAGTGTTTAACTGTTTGCCACTGGTGGACATCTTTAATACATGTATAAGGTAAAATTGCATTACAAAATATTGACCAATAAAGAGCAATAACTCCTATATAAGTATTCGGATTTTCTTTAAAATTGTCAGGTGGATAGATCTTGTTATGCTCAACATTTTTGCAATTTAAGGAAGCTGACCTCTATCTGTTATCTGTTTTTTCAAAATTGTGAAAAACTTACTGAAAACCGGGCAATCACTCCAAAATAGGTCAGCATAGTTTCTTCAAAGTTGCAGGGCAAGTAGATCGCTTTTACTCTAGTCAGCTTTTTGATATATGTAACTGTTTTTGAGTTATTTGCCAAAAACAACAATTTCCCCATGCGCTATTTTTAGTAACGGCAGCAATGTTGTTTGGTCCTTGGACTAATCGAACAAAAAAAACCTGGTAATGATACAGGCCAAATTTGGTTAAAATTGACCAAGTTGCTTCAGAGGAGAAGATTTTTTAAAAAGGTTATGAGGGACAGATGACAGACACCGGAAGACGTCAAGTGATTGCAATAGCTCACATTAGGCCAGGTGAGCAAAAAGGGCAATAACACTAAAATGGTTTATAAGATTTCCTTCGAAATTGCATGGTATGTAGATCTTGTAATGATGAACATTACTGCAATTTTAAGCAGATCTCTGTTTCAAATAACTAAATACCGAAGTCACTGTGAATTTAATTTCTTCATATGCGCATTTCGACAACTTATGTCTCTTCAGTGCAGATAAAATCTAAACCTTTGGAAGACCATAACTCAAAGATATGTAAAAACTGATAGAGAACAAATAACCAATATGATCGAAATGTAAAGCAAAAATCAGCTAAGGACAGAGCTTTGCATGAGGGAGATACTCCTTAGTTTTCAACAAAATTTACAAAACTTTAGATATTGTAAGGTTCCAAATATAATCGGCTTTCGGGTCAGCACCGAAGTACTGACTACTGGGTTGGTTTGTGTTTGTCTGAGATAAAAGACAAAATGTATAATATCACCAAATATTTTGACCAAAACAGAGAAACTCTCAAGAGATTGTATCGCCTGGCCCTTAACTAACATAGACAGTTTATATAAAAGAGCCCAGAGTTAAAATATAGTTCCAATATGCCCATTAGTTTAAAGGGAGATACCTCTGTTTCACATAGCGTCAAATATTATGTTCCCAAAATTTGCAGCCATCTTGGATAAAGTGTAAACTTGAAAAAAAACATTTTTTTTTGTATTGTGACCAAGTTTTGTTCCAGTTGGCTTTGCAGTTTCAGTATAGATGATCTTTCAATGTCTATTCTTAAAGCGTCCAATGTACAAACAGTGTTAACGCTGGCGTCCATCTTGGATATGGCACTGACCTCAAAAACGACTTTCTTGCAAGTGACCACCTCAGGACAATTTTGGCCAAGTTTGGTTCCAATTGGCTCATTAGTTTCTGACAAGAAGATCTTTGAATGTCTTTTCTCGTAGGGTCCAATGTTAAAACTATGTTCTCTACTGGCGGCCATCATTGATATAGCGCTGACCTGCAAAACGACTTTTTTGCAGGTGTCTATTTTGGCCAAGTTGGTTCCAATTGGCTCATAAGTTTTTGAGGAGATCTTTGAATGTGTTTTCCCGTAGGGTCCAATGTTTAAACTAAGTTCCCTGCTGTTGGCCATCTTGGATATAGCGCTGACCTGAAAAAAAAAAAACTTTTTTGCAGTTGATTACCTTAGGACTATTTTTTCCAAGTTTGGTTCCAATTGCCTTATTAGTTTCTGAGGAGAAGATCTTTGAATGTCTTTTCACGTAAGGTCCAATGTTAAAACTATGTTCCTTGCTGGCAATCATTTTGGACACAGCGCTGACCTGAAAAACGATTGCTTTGCAGGTGACCACTAAAAGACTATTGTGGGTAAGTTTGGGTCTATTTGGATCAGCAGCTTCACAGGAGAAGGTCTTTGTAGGTTTTTCCCATATGGTTGAATGTTAAAACTAAATTACCAACTGGCAGCCATATTGGATATAGCACTGACCTGAAAACAACTTTTTTGCTGGGGACCACCTAAAGATTAATGTGGCCAAACTTTGCTTCAACTAGCTCGGCAGTTTTGGAGAAGATGTTTCAAAATATTTTCCTATCTGATCCAATGTCAAAACTATGTTCTCTGCTGGCGGCCATCTTTAATATAGCGCTGACCTGCAAAACGACTTTTTTGCAGGTGACCACCTAGGGACTATATTGGCCAATTATGGTTCTAACCGGCTCATTGGTTTCTGAGGAGAAGATCTTTGAACATCTTTTCATGTAAGGTCCAATGTTAAAACTATGTTCCTTGCTGGCATTTCAGATGCAGCGCTGACCTGAAAAAAGATTGTTTTGCCGGTTCGGTCACCACCTAAAGACTATTGTGGGCAAGTTTGGTTCCATTTGGTTTTGCAGCTTCACATGAAAAGATCTTTGGATGTCTTTTCCCATTGGGTTTTTTTACCAGCTGGCAGCCATCTTGAAACAAGAGGCTCTCAAGAGCCTGTATCGCTCACCTGGGCCATGGCTGCTTTATGCAGTTCAAATAATCCCAATGTTTTAAGGGCATTATTTTCAAATTTGTTAATAGACACTGATGTTATATTATCTTAAGTTAAACTATATTCGGGACTGGCAGATATTTTGGATGGGGGTGCAGTTCTACTGTCACCTTTCTTGAAGGGGACCATGGAGTCTAATTTTGGTTCCAATTGACTAAATATTTTCAGAGGAGAACATCTTTAAATGCTTTCCGATAGGCTTCCGATAGGTCTCAAGATTAAACTATGTTCCCCACTGGGGCCATCTTGAATGCCATGCAGACAAGCCAAGCAAATTTTTCAAACGGGAACAACTATGGCCCGTTGTGACCAAGTATGTTTTCANAAACTGTTCCCCACTGGCAGACATCTTGCATTAAGCAAAGACTTGAAAAACAACTCTTTTGCAGGGCGGCAACCTAAAGACTATTGTGGCCAAGTTTGGTTCCAATTGGCTGAAAAGTTTCAGAGAAGATCTTTGAAAGTGTTTTCCCATAGGGTCCAATGTTAAAACTATGATCCCTTCTGGCCGCCGTCTTGGATATAGCACAGATCTGAAAAACAGCTTTTTTGCAGGGGATCATCTAAGGACTAAGTGTTTTCAAAAAGGGTCCAATGTTAAAACTATGATCTTTGCTGGCCGCCATCTTGGATATAGCTCGGATCTGGAAATCAACTTTTTTGCATGGGACAATCTAAGGACTATTGTGGCCAAGTTTGGTTTCAATTGGCCAAGTAGTTTCAGAGGAGAAGATCTTTGAAAGTATTTTCCCATAGGGTTCAATGTTAAATCTATGATCCCCGCTGGCGGCCATCTTGGATATCGCGCGGATCTGAAAAACAACTTTTTTGCAGGGGACCATTTAAGGACTATTGTGGCCAAGTTTGGTTTTAATTGGCTGAGTAGTTTCAAAGGAGAAGATCTTTGAAAGTGTTTTCCCATAGGGTCCAATGTTAAAACTGTGATCCCCGCTGGCGGCCATCTTGGATATAGAACAAATCTGAAAAACAACTTTTTGCAGGGGACCATCTAAGGACTATTGTGGCCAAGTTTGGTTTTAATTGGCCATGTAGTTTCAGAGGAGAAGATCTTTGCAAGTATTTTCCAATAGGGTCCAATGTCAAAACTATGATCGCCGCTGGCCACCATCTTGGATATAGTGCAGATCTGAAAAACAACTTTTGTGAAGGGGACCATCTAAGGACTATTGTGGCCAAGTTTGGTTTCAATTGGCTCAGTAGTTTCAGAGGAGAAGATCTTTGAAAGTGTTTTCCAATAGGGTCCAATGTTAAAACTATGATCCCTGCTGGCGGCCATCTTGGATATAGCCCGGATCTGAAAAACAACTTTTTTGCAGGGGACCATCTAAGGACTATTGTGGCCAAGTTTGGTTTCAATTGGCCCAGTAGTTTCAGAGAAGATCTTTGAATGAAAAGTTTACGCCGGACGGACGACGGATGCAAAGTGATGGCAAAAGCTCACCCTGGCAACAGCCAGGTGAGCTAAAAAGCAGTGACCTGAAAAACAACTTTTTTGCATTCTAAAGAACTACTAGTATTGTGTGCAAGACAATGGTGGCCAAGTTTTGTTCCATTTGACTCTGCAGTTTCAAAGGAAAAGATCTTTCAATGTCTTTTCCCATAGGGTCAAATGTTTAAGCTATTTTTCATGCTTCCTGCTGGTGGTGCCATCTCGGTTTTGGTGGGAACCCAAAAACAACTTTTTGGTAGGAAACCATCCAAGAACCATTCTGCCCAGGTTTGGTTCCAATTAATTGGCCCAGTAGTTTCAGAGGTGAAAATCTTTAAAGAAAAGTTTACGCCAGACAGAGGACAGATGAAAAGTGATGGCAAAAGCTCACCCTGGCTATAGCAAGATGAGCTAAAAGGGAAATAACTCCAATATGGGTATTTGGGTTTTATTCAAAATTTCCATGAAGGTAGAACTTGATTTGCTGAACAATTCTTTCAGTAAGACCTTAACCTTTATCTCAAACATTTTTGAAAATATAAATGAACTATATAAAATCACGAAAAATTTGACCAAAAATGGGCAATAGCTCCTATATGGGCATTAAGATTTTCTTCAAAATTGCCATGTGGGTAGATTTCAATATGCTGAACATTTTTGTTATATCAATATAACCATAAATGAACCATAAATTATAGGTCATGTTATAAAATTATAAATTATGTTGCACTTGTAAACCACAGTGGTTAATTTTATTCAACGTGATTGTTATAAAGAAATGCACTTAAAACCAAATATTTAACAGAGTCAAGTGTAAAATGTAGGTGAAAGTCACCAAATTGTCCACAATTGAAGCATTGGGCAGTTCTCATCAAGTTGATTAATTCAATACACTACCAAAGTGATATGTTGTGTAATATTTGAAAAATAGATTACATTGTACAGTGACGTCATTGACATTACTTGAAAAAGTGATACAGTGAAGATGTTCAGTGTAACAAATGCTGCCTTTAATTTCGGATGATTACTAGGTTACCTCACTCAGAAAAGAATCCCCCTCAACTACAGTCTAAGGTGATATATTTCCTTCCGGTGGTAATCTTGTATATCATCATCAATTGCAGGCAGTATGTGTATAATATATCCTGAATTACCTCCCTTTACATCAGACATCAGAAATAACAAATATTTACCACAATTTTGAATTTTTACATATTATTATTAAACTTGACAAAGAGTGCATTTTGACAATATCCTCAGTGATCCTACAAACTTTTCCAACAAGAATTTGGTTTTTGGGTATAATTGAAATAAAAAAAACTTTAAAAAAAAATGGACACTAATTACAGTTAAGTATCTGAAAAGTAAAACAAACAGGGATATCTGCTTGGGGATTAAAAATTCAGTCAAAATGTCAAACCAGTTTCACAGAAAGTCCATCAAAGTTTAATAGCTCAAATGACCTTTTTAGAACATGGAAGCAAAAATTAGGAATTGAAAATAATGTCCTGGATTCATATTGATACAATGTACATGTATTAACATGAATCTATTTGAACATATTTATATGGGTTTATCATAAACGAAACACCAATATGGCAATAAACAAATAACAAAATATATATTTAAATAAATAAAACATATCCATTGCAAATTGCTTTTCATTTTAGCCAATAGTTCATATATCAAAATATAGTTGTAAATCTATGTAAAAAAAATACCAAAATAACATATACCCACTCACAAAATAAAGATAACAGATAAATATGTGTTACAAAAATATTATGTTGTTACTATAATTTCATATTCTCCAGGAGGAATATTTTCCATAGAGTCAATTATGATCAATTTAACATCATTTACCGAATCATCAACAGTTTCCAACTGAAATTGTTGGGACGCCATATTTTGTATAACTTTAGCATGAGTATTAATATGGTTATTGAAGGAATCTAGATCAATGAATTCTAAACTGCATTCATCACAGGCAAAATTTGCTTCACTTTTTAGTGGTTTGGTTTCGGTATGCAGAGTGTTTTTAGTCCCTGAATGAGATTTCAGGTGTGACTCAAAGTTAGATTTTCTGATAAATTTTTTCCCACAATGTGGACAAATTTGTCTGGACACGTGGCTTTTCATGTGCTTTTTTAAATCGCTATTTTTGGCAAAGCATTCTTCACACTCGTTACATTTAAAAGGCTTTTCACCATAATGTATTTTCTGTTGATGTTTCTTCAACGAATTCTTAAATCGAAATTTTTTCCCACACTCCACACAAACGTAAGGGTTGTCGCCAGTGTGTGTTCTCATATGGATTTCTAAATGAGATATCTGACTAAAAGCTTTTTCACAAAAGTCACAAATATGTGGTTTGTCTCCATGGAAATTTTTGGTATGTAAATTTAAGGCACTAATTTGAAGGAATCCTGTACCACATTGGTTACATTTATATGGTTTTTCATCCAAATGAGACCTCACGTGTCTCTTTAACTCGGTAACGAATGCAAAGTCTTTGCCACATTGACCACATTTATAGAGTTTGTCCATGTGTCTTTTCTTATGTGCTTTTAAACGCAAAATATGACTAAATGTTTTGCCACATACATCACAAATTAAACCTGACTTATCGGCGATATGAGTTATTAGATGTAGTTTTAATAAACTTTTCGTAGAAAACGATTTTTCGCACTGTTCACATTTATGAGGTTTTTCTCCCGTATGTGTTCTAATGTGATTTTTTAAATGATAAAATTGTGAATATCTTTTTTTACATTCCTTGCATTCAAAAGGTTGATCCCCTGTATGTGTCCTTAAATGTCTCCTAAGCCTAGAAACATCTTTATATTCTTTGTTACATATATCACACTTTTTATTGGATTTATCTATTGTATTTTTGTCTACTGATTTCTCTTCCAAGTGTTTATACTGGTGAACATCTAAATCTAGAGCAAAATCAAAACCCTTTGCACAAGTTTCACATTCATACGTTTTTTGTTCTTTGTGATTTTCCAAATGTCTGTTCAAAAAGTCTTTTACAGTGAAGGTCTTTTCACATTTGTCACACTGAAGGCATTTTAGGCCATCATGTTTTCTTGAGAATTCTGTTAAGGCTTTTTTAGCAGTTAAAGTCTCTCTACTTTTGGCTTTTTCTTCAGGATTCTTTTCCTTTTGTGTAGTCAATATTGGATTCCTATCAAAACTTTCCTTGTCATTATCTGATTTAATATTTTTAGAATGACTTGCTATATGTGCATGGTACTGGGATTTATCTGTGTAAGAATGGCCACATTGTTCACAGCAATATAATATCCCATTTGATTCATTTCCTTTATGTACTTTCTGATTGTCAGTGTCAATTTCCTTTTTAATGTTAACATCAAAAGTGGGTTCGATTCCGACTACTTTTTCTTCTTTTAAGACTTGGCCATGGGTATGTTTCTTTGCTTCATTTTCATTTAAAGGAAAATTTCTTCCTTCCTCCAACTTTAAGTCAACATTAAAATCTAAATATGCTGGTTTAGAATGTTTAATTTTGCATCTTCTAACATGTTCTACAGAGGAAACAGGATGCTTAAATTTGTCTCCGCAATGCCTGCATTGATACTGTTTATCATCAAGATGTGGTTTCACATTTATAAAGAAATTTTCTGGATTCTTTGGTTTTTCCACCAGTTGCTTATTGTATCCATTTGTTAGCTTATTTTTATGAGTGTTAATGATATGCTGCCTCAACTTATGACTCTGAATGAATATTTCAGCACAAATTTTACACTTATAATAATGCCGCTTATTAGGCTTCACATTATTAGTTGTTGCTTCCATCCCAATTACAACAATATTCCACACATGCTCTGGAGATTACTTGAATGTACCCAACTTCCTCCTGGTTTTCAAAGATATTGACAACTGAAAGAAAACAAAGAAATATGATTAATAAGAAATAAATAGATGCACACATCATACTTTGATATAGCCACAGAACACTGAATAGGAGCCGGCCTGGTTACATGTTGACAAGTGTCAACTCAAGACAAGTATGGTCATTGATGCAGTAAAGTGAAGCTTTTGCCAAAACCAAAGCAAAATCTCTCTTTATACTAGTACTTCTGAAAGTTGTCCTAAAAAAACCTTAATCTGGTGAAAATAAAACTTCAGATTACTTTGTGAAAGTAAGATTTTTGTACAATTTATTAGCAAGGAAACACAACACAGTGGCAGATCCAGACTTTTTGCTTGAGGGGGGCCCGATCAGTATTTTTTTCAAAGGGGCCCAGGAACCCATTTTTTTTTAAAAACCTTGGGAATTTTAAATTTTTTCCGAACTAAGGGGGGGGGGGGCCACCCGTGCCCCCCAAAATCTGCCACTGCAACATCTATTTGCAAACTCACAGTTTTAAGATTATGTCAAGAGTAGAAAGAGGCCTGGGTGGCCAAATGGTTAAGGTAGTTCTACTACCTATTCGACCACATAGTCTATCACCACTGCAGTGTGAGTTCGCGCCCCACTTTATACATTACGAAAAAGGGTGCACTCGACTTACAATCGTATGTGATAAGGTATGTCAGTTACCTGCCCAAGGTCAGTGGTTCTCTCTGGTAACTCCAGCTTCCTTCGTCACTAAAATGACCGTCATTTGATAGCTGAAATACTGCTGAAAGTGGCCTTAAACCCCATATCAATCAATCAATCAACCAAGAGAAGAATACTAACCAAGTTATGAATGTACTGACAAAAATATGAAAAAGAAAGGAAAAAAATTTAATGGGGTAAATGTCAAGGAGACAACATCCCATCTCAAGGTTAACAAGACCCAAAACAAAGCACCTAGCTTTATAGGGGTCTAAAAAGCATACTTTTCAAAGTATTGGCATACAATAACTAGTTTCTCCTATAAATTCTGCTTTAGGTAAAATAATGGAAGACCAAGTCTTATCAAATTACTTCAATCTGTTGAAAATTTTATATTGGTTGAATTTTGAATTTTCATGTACATGTAAATGTTTTCAGATTTAGATTAAGATTTCGCTATCCATGTAGATAATATAATAGGGTTTTGGTCCAGTTTTATTGGTTTTACTACTTTTTATGAGATTGCACATTTTTTATGGAAATTTACTCAAGTCATACCAAAAACAAAAATGTAATTTATTTTATCGTGGTTTTATTCAATTTTGAAGAGTTAAGGCTTTAAAATTTAATTCCAGGTTTCCTTTACCGGTATACAATGGTTCAACAAAAACTTAGAAATTACTATTCATAATAATTAAAGCATCCTTTATATATTTGAGGTGCAAATATTTAAAATTGGACACCTTAAAAAACAAATGCTAACCATGAAACTTGTTTTTTNGTCAGCCATCTTTGGCAGCACTTACCAAAATACACGCTGCACTTACCAATTTGATTGGACCCCCTGATAATTAAAGCATCCTTTATATATTTGAGGTGCAAATATTTAAAATTGGACACCTTAAAAAACAAATGCTAACCATGAAACTTGTTTTTTAATGAAGATAATTGACAAATCATTATAAAAAATAAAACAATGAACTGTCTGTATAAAACTGACATTAACTTTTAAAAATTTCATTAGGGGTTTGTTGGTAAAATGGAGCCAATTTGCAACTTGCATGAGATAGATTTTCCTAAATTTTACAAAATGAAATATACACTATTTTAAATAAAATGTGATCAAATTCGATTTCTATGACATTGTTATTTCAATGTGCCATGGTCTCCTCTTTTCAAAAATGTATGTGTTTCCTGTTATCTTCCTTTCATTAATGATGCAGGTGTGTGCGATTCCATTAACCCAATTCGAAAAAATCGTTGACTGGGCATCCTACAGTACTGTGAGTAACTGCTACCACGGCTGAACCCACAATTCAACTTTGCCAGAGTTTTAGTGTACAACCTATAAATCAAGTGGTTAGTCTGTCTGCAATTTCTTTCACATGTAATTGACTTGTAACAATAAACTTTACAAGATTTCAGAGTTGCAAGGGGCAGGGGCGTAACTCCAGAACCACAATAGACAATTAGTTTCTAATTGGTGAATTTTCCCAGAAAATTTTGAAGTCACAATATAGATTTTTGGACATCACAATAATAGATGATGCAATTTACTCCCAATTGACCCCACATCAATTCATTCATAGCCGAACTTGAACTCAATTTTTTTTATAAAAAAACAATTGCAACATACCAAAATTAAAGGTAGGGTATAATTTTAAATGAAAACTAGACATCGGAGAGATAGCAGCCATCTCTGTGGGCCCGCTGTAATAAGTGAAAATTTAAGTGTATGTGGACACAAAACAAGTATGGACACAATAACATAATCTCCGAAAAATAAACAGTATGTAGAAGGTCAAAGGTCACCAATCATAGTTCATGACATATAGCCTTGAAGTGATCTATCTACATGCCAAATGCCAAAAGCCTACCTCAAAAGACAAAACATAGGTAATCAATGATTACATAGTTCGCCTCGTTATGGCACATGGACACAGAAACACATTTTGGCCAAGGTGCTCATTTTCCATCCCTAATATTTTACGAAAGGATATGGAGTAAATGAACATGAGACAATAACACATATATTAACTCCAACTGCAATAGTTTTAATGAGTTGTATGGTCATTTCAGAAGTTAATTCCTCACGGACGCGGACAAAGACGTGATCGTTGAGGCGAACTAAAAAGTTATAGCCCAGTCAGGACTTTTCCTTATAAAACCAATAATTTGACCTTGACAACAAAGTTTAAGGTCAAAGGTCATCAATCATGGCACATGAAACATCGTCGGACGGACGGACAGACGGAGGGACAGAGTGATTACTATAAAACAACAGGTGCCATTGATATAGCTTTGAGATTACCACTTATGAGTTTTGGGATTAAACGACTAAGATCTCACTTTTGGCTCTGGCTAAAGGGGCTACATGTATGCTCGTTAAATGTGAAGATACCTACCAATTTTACGCATTTTCGTTTCAATTCACATGGGATAACTTTGGGGTTTTTACTTATGGCTTTTATGCCTTTTATCGGTGTAATCCTATTATCGGTGCATATTTTGGTTGCCTGTTATTTATTACCTGACTGTATTCACATCTGGGGTATTTTCATGCTACTTTGGGAAACAACATGCTGTCTCTGTTACAGGCAAAGATTCACAAGAAAATTGGGGTTTTGAAGTGAAAAAAATGCAAACAAGTAAGTCACACCTACAAAAGGGCTGTTTTCATTGTGTTTGAAAGAAGTTTAAGAGCATTTATCTAAACAAAATATCTGAAAAAGTATGTTTGTTATTCAAAGCAGCTAGAGATGTTTTGTCATTGAGTCGCCATGTGAACAAATACCGGTATAAACCTAAAAAAAACGTCCAGTAAATACGTTCCATTTGAGCTTATAGCCCTAAAAACCGGTAATTGGGTTACATGTGAAAAAAATTGGAACAATCAGATTTCTTCTTTTTAGCACATGCGTTGTTATCATACATTTGTAAACAAACTATTTTGAGGTCAAATGCGATAGTTTATCCCTTTTTGTCTAAGCTCTTGTATTTTTTTTCATAGGTGCATGCAATATTGCAAAAACATGAAAAACACATGTCCAAATGCACAAATACACAGATAATAGGGATAGGATGGATGCTTACTGGTCGTGTACCAGTTATCGCCATTTTCACACTGTGATTTTGCATTTGATTTTCTTAAACTCGTATTAAACTTTTAATGTGTTATATTGTAAAAATTTACCAAGTAATCATGGTAATATGTTAACCAATCGTGATCATTTTCAGTTTCATTGCACATGCGCAGTAATATAGTCATTTTAAAAAGAGTTGGTTATCTGGACAAATTTTGCTGATGTGTGTACTAGTTATCACCATCTTTCAAAATATGCATCAGCTTTTTTTTCAAACTGTCAAATGTGCACTTCAATCCACTGAAGTACTCCAAAAGGGATGAACAAAAGGGGAATAAAGAATGAAAGGTCAGCCAATGCAATTTTCAAACTATTCATCTTGACTATTTAAAGGGAAAGCAACATAGTTTGCATTTATTTCTGGCAGAAAATATAGCAGACACCCCAAGTTCCCTTTTCCGACATCACATGTAAACAATCTATTTTTAGCTAATTATCATACGTGACCCCCCACATAGCAATATATATTTTAAAGGGCTCCCAAGGGATTTTATCTCAGATTTCACTGTTTTTAAAGATTAAAACAAATTTCTTCAAGGAATGTATTTCTAGGATAATGTTGTCACTTCTGTACATAACCATATAACAAAGGTCATGCCTGATCTCGAAACATGTGAAAATTGGCAATAAATGGTACACGGCAATAACTGGTACTCAACCAGGATGGATAATTTCCAACTCAGGTCCTAATGGTCCTCTATGCCAGACTGTTTTGTTTCATTTTCAAAACATTTGTTGGTCAAATGGCGCTTATTCCATTGAATGTTTCCCTTGTAGTTGTCATACATTTAAATCTTGGTCTTTCCAATATTTGTCCAATCTGTACATTTTCTTAAAATTGTTTATTGAGCGAGCACACCTAGACCAATACCTTTAAGTGGGGCCACTTTGGAAGGGGAAATCATTTATCTTTCAAAGGACAAAATCGTTTTCTAAAGGTTATAAAATCGTTCTTAAGAAATGAGCGACTTTAACATGAGTATGTAAAAAATTTCATACATGGCAGTTCAACCACAGGAGTCGGAAATTTTATCAATATTTCATTTCAAGTTAAAACATTGAACATCATAAAAATTTGAAGTTTCACGAATGTAGTGAGTGAAACTTCAATGTGTGGGGATTCATATTTTAACTTGAAATGAAATCACTACGTTCATGAAACTTCAATGTGAGGGGCTTCATATTTTAACTTGAAATGAAATATTGATAATTCTTATATGATTTGCATAATAGGAAATACGCTGATATGATTGGTTGAATTTACTTCCGGTTGCAATTTCTGAAGTCGTTTATTTTTCGATAGACGACCTTGACCGAACTACATTTAAATTCACCTTATAAATTATACACCGAGTGAATCAAATAGAACAAAAATGTTCGATTGGCATAATAAAAGTAATACTTTAATTACTGATCATCAAATTAAAAGAAGTATAAGGATTAAACACCGTTTGAAATGAATTTATGGGAGCATAAACGGGACCAAGTCACCAAGTCACCAAGTCCTTTGGACTTTTTGTTTGTTTGTGAGTGACTTGGTCCCGTTTATACTGTTTGTGGGTGACTTGGTCCCGTTTATACTCCAATAAATTCATTTAAAACGGTGGTTAATAAAATTTCCGACTCCTGTAGTTCAAGTTGAACTTCAACCCCTGGTATCATTTTCACATTTGACGAGCGCTAGCCTAGCCCTTTTGCCTGTGGCTCCCGCTCTGAATTTGTGGTTTTGGAATCAACTTGATAAAATACATTTTTATATTTGTGACCAGTTAGAACGGATATGAAGCACTTTATACCTGGCCGGCGTATGATATCTGGCCGATAGGGGTAAATGGGTGAAAGGGAAAAAAATGATGTTAGAAGGATTTTCATTTCTTCCATGTATGTCTCTCCGTTTTACATTGGAGCACTCTGAACGTGTGGGCAAAAGCACACAGATTTCTGTATTTGATAACCAAATGCAAGGTAATAGCACACACACGGAACGATTAACCATCATAAACAAACAAGTTCTTGTCGAACTGCGATAAAAGGTAAAACAAAAATATATAGGCTACACATATCAAAATATAAAA
Source organism: Modiolus philippinarum (assembly GCA_002080025.1). Lineage (NCBI taxonomy): Eukaryota > Metazoa > Mollusca > Bivalvia > Mytilida > Modiolidae > Modiolus > Modiolus philippinarum. The sequence continues at coordinate 12,278 of MJUU01037231.1, read as the reverse complement.
GATTAAAAAACAAGCAGACAGAGGTAGGGATTGGCCAAGATCATCGACATTAATGTCTTCAAGGGGCCGTGGAAGAGAAACAAAAATATCCGAGAAAGTGAAATGTTTGTTTGTTTGTTTTGTAAGTATATCCCTCCTGTATGTAGGAGCACCGTCATATAACGTAATATAAGACGTAAGGAGGAACATTTAACAAATATGCACCAGGCATGTTAATGTGAGCATTGCCTTCCCCGATTCCCTAGCCTAACGCAGGTTGACTTACATGGAAGAGTCCTGAGGATGTGGAATTGTGAGGACATACGTACCAATCACTGCCATCCACTGGGCCAAAACTATGTACAGAGTGCAAAAACAAAAATAAACATAAATACAAAGAACTCGCCGGAAGCCCCCACAAAATAAGGCAGAACGGGAGTCGGTTAGGACAATCTGCTCTATCCAAACCGATGCCGTTAAATGCTCAGTTGAATTAAAGGTGGAGGAAAGCGGAAAATCAACAAAATGATCTCCGAAAGAAACCACCGAACTGTCAGAGGAACAACCAGAACCCACAGACATCATGTAAATGAGAGGTCTGTTCGACATGCCATAGAATTCAATATGAACCAATATGGCAGCCGGCTGACAGCCCCAAGTTTCCTATCTTCGTGGCGTTACACGACATGAAAAACAACAATTAAATCCAAACAAATGCAAATATGCATAATCCTGTGTTAAAATCCAAGAATTTGACAGATAAACTTTAAAAATTTTGAGTCCAAATCATTTTAACACACAAAATTTGGAGAGCCAAAAAAGCGTGTGGTCCCTGCACGAAGAGCGGAAAATGGTTACGTCAAAGGTGGAATACAGGTAAAATAAATTTGATGTTTATAGTTATAGGTAAAATAAATTTGACGTTCATTGTTTAGAGAGTGGAGCCCAATAGTTGAAGAAATCCCCAAATGGGTACGAGCAGGAAATTTAGCCCTCAACACGAAACAAAAATTAATCAAAAGAAAATATATATGAAAAAAGTATTGAAATAACAAATATAATGTAAAAATAAATAAAATTGAAGATACCAGTCCAAGGATAGTACATTAAACACTAGTTTTTATATTTATACCTTCGGGGTTTTGGGTACCCAGAGTGAATATAATCTGTTGTCGTGAACTGTCAACCTGAGTAACCTGAGTAAGGACTGTCACGCTCATGTCTTCCATGGAATGTTGGCGAAACCTGAAATGGTTAACGATGGGTGTGTCTTTGTGAGCTGTTACGGATCGAAGATGCTCAGCAAAGCGATCACCCAGTCTGCGGCAAGTCTCACCAACATATATTTTGTGACACCGTCTACATACTATGCCATATATCACATTCTTGGTTATACAAGTATAACTTGTGACCAGAACTGATTTTGTAAGAACAATCAGGACCCTTGATGAATTCCGTTTCCATAGTAAAGGGACAAGTTCGACAGATCTTGCAACCACAACGTTCCCCTATATGACTTGTTGTTACTGGTAGGTCCTGATTTTGCTGGACACTAAGTGATCTCTTAAACTTTTCCTTTACGATAGGCTGTAATTGGAAATATTTCAGCCTCAGTTGATCATCTTGTATAATTTTTTTGAAATTCTGTACTAATATTTTCTGTAGAGCGACATTGTGAGAGTGGTAAGTTAGAACTAAAGGTATTCTTTCGCTGTTTTCTTTTTTCTTTTTTGTCATTGCCTTTCTGCGAGAAATTGTAGTAACAGAGTCAACAGCCCTGGAAATCACTTCCACTGGATATCCTCCCCTAATGAAGAATTCAGTCATCAGAGCACACTGTGATTCGAAGTCCTTGTCATCACTGCAAATACGTCTGAGCCGCATGAATTGGCTGGTTTGTAAAAAACTGATGTCGATAGTACGTTTTCATGAATCATACATTGAATGTCAAGAAAGGAGAGTTTAGATTCACTGATGTCGAAAGTGTACTTGATAGCTGGATGATAGGTCGACACAAAATGTGTCGACTTTTGGAGGTAGCACCAAATACATCATCAATAAATCTTTTGTATAAATCCGGAAGTGGTCCAGTCAACTCTGAGAACATCTTTTCTTCCAAAAAACCGACAAAAATGCAAGCCAAGCTGGGGCCCATTTTCGTTCCCATCGCAACTCCACCAATTTGAGAATAAAAAGTATCATTAAATTGAAACGTATTGAGTTTAAGGACTAATTCTGTGAGTCTGAGAATAATGTCTATGGACGCATACGGATTGGGTTTTCTATTTAGAAAATGCTTGACTGCTAGAAGTGCGTCATTGTTAGGAATGCTGGTGTAAAGAGCGGTTAAATCCATAGTGAATATTAGTCTATTGTTGCCCTGAAAACTGAAATCCTCAAACCAACTTAGTGCATGGTTCGTATCTTTAATGTACGAAGGCAGATTTTCCACTATGGGCATGCAGATTTCATGCAAAAAAGCTAGATATTTTCTCAGTCGGACAAGAACAGGCGGAGACAATGGGCCTCCCGGGGTTAGACACCTTATGGATCTTCGGAAGCATATAAAAACGAGATGTTCTTGGGTCTATGGTAGTCAGACAATTTGCCTCCGAAGATAAGTTTTCTGTGTCAATAGACTGGGATATGAAGGAGCGGATAGTGCTGTTGTTTTCTCTCGTGTTGTCAGCGGTCAGCTTCTTGTAAAACTGCTCATCTGACAACTAAGATATCCGCTCTCTTAAATATTCGTCCATTCCCCAGGCAACCACAGTCCTGCCCTTGTCCGCTGGTTTTATGACAATGTCATTTCTAGCTTTAAGGTTCCGTAAAGCCTGTTGTTCTTCTTGGCTCAGGTTATGTTTTTCAGGGGTTTAATTTTTAAAGCTTGAATTTGACTGTTACATTTGGCGATATATTGATGAATGGTGGGAAAAGAGAAGCTTGAGGAGTGAATTTGGAATGTTTGGTTTGATACTTAGAGAAGATAGATGATGGTTCTGTTGGCGTATCATCAGATTCTTCGTCCTTACTGAAGAAGTATGCTTTAAGAAGTATGCGACGGAAGAATGCTTGGATGTCGTTATGGTTCGTAAATGAATCTGCCATAGCAGTAGTTGGAATGAAATTAAGACCCTTGGCTAAAAGATTAACTTCAGAATCACTTAACTGAACGTTGTCAGGTATACATTTAACTAGGCGATGTTCATCAGGAGTGGCGATGGACTGGCTGTTGGTATCCATGATGTTATTAGTGTTGGACTGGATAGATCTAGATGAGTCGGGGATTAAAAATTTTAATTTCTTGGATTTTATTTCGTTCAAGTACTGGTATACGTCATCATTAAGTTTTTATTATGAATGTCACAATATTGGAAGCCAAAATCGGATGACATGAATGAAATAGTTCTTTCTTGTGGAATTCTTTATTGGATTTGAAGATATAGAGCTTAGTTTGGAACGCCTCGATGTTGATACGCAGAAGGGTTAATGAATACCTTTTGGAAGCTCTGGCTAGTTTAAAAGAACAGTTTTCAATTTCCCGGATAGCATCTGATGGATTGTATTTATGAATAAATCCATTGGGAATTACTTTGTTGCGTAAACAAGTTCTCATGAATTGTATGTGACTGTCATATCTAGTACAGCTGATGACACTCAACCCAAAAGGTATAAATATAAAAACTAGTGTTTAATGTACTATCCTTGGACTGGTATCTTCAATTTTATTTATTTTTACATTATATTTGTTATTTCAATACTTTTTTCATATATCTTTTCTTTTGATTAATTTTTGTTTCGTGTTGAGGGCTAAATTTCCTGCTCGTACCCATTTGGGGATTTCTTCAACTATTGGGCTCCACTCTCTAAACGTCAAATGAACGTCAAATTTATTTTACCTACAAACTATTACTCTAAACATCAGATTTATTTAACCTGTATTCCACTTTTGACGTAACATTTTCACTTTCTCAGCCATTTTTATTTCTCTTCCATGGCCCCTTGAAGACATTAATGTCGATGATCTTGGTCAATCCCTACCTCTGTCTGCTTGTTTTTTAATCTTTCATATTTTGATATGTGTATATATTTTTTGTTTTACCTTTTATCGCAGTTCGACAAGAATTTTAACTCGTTTGTTTATTTACGCTTACACGAACTGCTGCACAGCACTCTTTATTCTTTATTTTATTTTGATTAACCATCATACGTTGTTGCATCAAAACCTATTAATGCTTTCAAAAGTCAACATTGGAAAATATGAAGATAAATTTTTTTACCATAATCCGGAAGAAATCCAAACATTAAGATGGAAATTGTGGTTCCAGTTGGAGAAACACTTATTATTTTTACTCAGTTAAATAAAATCTGTTAAAGCAATGTCAACTGACCCCAATGTCTGAACATGTAATTAGTAGTCGAACTTTATTCATTTAAAGGAACCATTATTATTTTTATTAATTATTATTATTTTTTTTTTTTTATTTTTTTCTTTTATTATTTTTTTCCTTTTTTTTAATTTTTGCTGATTGTCAGGACATTACAAGGTGCATTTGTCTGAA
>MJUU01037228.1:19661-32322 GCA_002080025.1 Modiolus philippinarum | reverse complement strand
GCATATGCAGAATTTAAAATTCACAGTAATTTCGGTATTTAGTCATTCGATCAACTTCAACCATGGATGTAAAAGTCAGGTTTTCTTTATGTGGTTTAAACTTATTCTTTACAATTGACCGAAATTGTTCATTTTTCTAAGATATATTGCATTATCATATCCTATCTAAGAAGTTTTATATCTTCGTTACCATAAAGCTTTTTATGATTCTGAACATAGATTTATGTCAATGGGAGTCTAGGATGATGTTTATTTCGCTGAACTTGATTACTTTTTATTTAGGGGCCAACTCCGACCTGCCGTTGGGTGTGGGGTTTTCACACCGTTCATTGAAGATCTTATGGTGGCTTTGAGTTGTTATTACTCCCCTTTGGGTCGTTGTCTCTTTGACACATTCCACGTTTCCCTTCTTTTTCCTATAGATGTATTTGAAAAGCGAGGTTTCATTATGCGGTTGAAACTAATTCTTTCCTAATGACCAAAATTATTCATTTTTCTAAAATATTTTACATTATCATAATCATTTCGAAGAAGTTTTATATGTCGCGACATAGCTTTTTATGAATGTTAGCATAAAAACGTTTGAAAGGTGAAGTTTTCATTATGCCGTTGAAATTTTTTCTTTACAATTTACCACAAGTATCCATTTTTCTAAAATATTTTACATTATCATATCCTTTCGAAGAAATTTAATATGACACGATGTAACTTTTTATCAATCTTCACATAAAAATGTTTGGAAAGTCAGGCTTTTTTTATGCGGTTGAACATATTGTTTACAAAGGACCAAACATTCAATTTTGTTGAATATCTTACATTATCTGCCGTTGTTTCGAAGGAGTTTTATATGTCGCGATATACCTTTGTATGAATCTTAACATAAATATGTTTGAAAAGTCAAGTTTTCATTATACGGTTGAAACTTATTCTTTAGAATTGACTAAAATTATTCATTTTTCTATACTATATTTCAAATCATATCCTTTCGAAGAAGTTTTATATCTTGCGATAAAGCTTTTCATGATTCTTAACATAGATATGTTTGAAAAGGGAGGTTTTCATTATGTGGTTGAAACTTATTCTCTTCTTAAGACCAAAATTATTCATTTTTCTAAAATATTTTTCATTATCATATCCTTTCGAAGAAGTTTTATTTGTCGCAATATAGCTTTTTATGAAGGTTTACATAAATACGTTTGAAAGGTGAGGTTTTCATTATGCCGTTGAAACTTTTTCTTTACAATTGACCAAAATTATTCATTTTTCTAAAATATTTTACATTATCATATCCTTTCGAAGAAGTTTAATATAACACGATGTAACTTTTTATAAATCTTCACAGAAATATGTTTGGAAAGTCAGGCTTTTTTCATGCAGTTGAACATATTGATTACAAATGACCAAAAATATTCATTTTTCTAAAATATTTTACATTATTATATCCTTTCGAAGAAGTTTTATATGTCGCAATATGGCTCTTTATGAATCTTAACCTAAATATGATTGAAAAGTCAGGTTTTCATTATGCGGTTGAAACTTATTCTTTGCAATTGACCAAAAATATTCATTTTCTTAAATATTTTACATTATTATATCCTTTCGAAGAAGTTTTATATGTTGCGATATAGCTTTTTATGAATCTTAACATAAATATGATTGAAAAGTCAGGTTTTCATTATGCGGTTGAACTTATTCTTTTCAAACGACCAAAGTTATTCATTTTTCTGAATATTTTACATTATCATATCCTTTCGTGGAAGTTAAACATGTTGCTTTATCACATTTTCTGAATCTTAAATATGTTTGAAAATTCAGTTTTTCATTATGCGGTTGAGACTTATTGTTTACAAATGACCAAAATAATTGATTTTTAAAAAAATATTTTACTTTATCATATAGTTTCAAGGAAGTTTTATAAATCACTTTATAGCTTTTCATGAATCTGTGCATAAATAGTTTCAAAAAGTCAGGTTTTCAATATGTAGCTAAACTAATTCTTTACAATTGACCAAAATTATTCATTTTATAAAATACTTTACATTATCACATCCTTTCAAAGAAGTTTTAAATGTCGCGATGAAGCTTTTTATGCATCTTAACATAAATATGTTTGCAAAGTCAGGCTTTGATTATTTGGTTGAAACTTCTTTAAAAATGACAAAAATTATTCATTTTCTAAGATATTTACATTATCATATCCTTTCGATGAAGTTTATATGTCGCAATAAAGCTTTTTATGAATGTTGACATAAATATTATTTGAAAAGTGGGGTTTTCATTATGCAGTTGAAACTTATTCTTTAAAATCGACTAAAATCATTCATTTTTCTAAAATATTTTACATTATCATATACTTTCGAGGAAGTTTTATATGTCGGGATGAAGCTTTTTAAAAATCTTTACATAAATATATTTGAAAAGTCAGGTTTTCATCTTTCGGGTGAACATATTCTTTACAAATAACTAAATACCGAAGTTACTGTGAATTTTGATTCTGCATATGCGCATTTCAACAACTCATGTCTCTTCAGTGCAGATAAAATCGAAACGTTTGGAAGACCATAAAGTCAAAGTTGTTTAAGAACTGATAGAGAACAAATTAGCAAATATGATCTAAATATAAAGCCAAAATCAGCTAAGGACAGAGCTTTTCATGAGGGAGATAGTTTCAACAAAATTTACTGAAATTAGATATTGTAAGGTTTCAAATACAATACGGCTTTCGGTCAGCACCGAAGCACTGACTACTGGGCTGGTGAATACCCTCGGGGACTAACAGACCAAAAATGACAAATGACCAAAAATATTCATTTTTATAAAATATTTTACACACATTATCATATCCTATCGAAGGAGTTTAATATGTCACTATGTAACTTTTTATAAATCTTCACATAAATATGTTTGAAAAGTCAGGCTTTTTTATGCGGTTGAACATATTCTTTACAAATTACTAAAAATATTCATTTTTCTTAAATATTTTACATTATCATATCCTTTGGGATAAGTTTTATATGTCGCGATATAGCTTTTATGAATCTTAACATAAATATGTTTGAAAAGTCTGAGTTGAAACTTTTTCTTCAAAATGGACAAAAATTATTCACTTTTCTAAAAAAAATTACATTATCATATCCTTCTAAGAAGTTTCATATGTCGGGATATAGTTTTTATAAATCTTTACATAAATATGTTTGAAAAGTCAGGCTTTTTTCAAGCGGTTGAACATATTCTTTACAAATGACCAAAAATATTCATTTTTCTAAAATATTTTTCTTTATCATATCCTTTGGGAGAAGATTTATATGTCGCGATATAGCTATTTATAAATTTAAACATAAATATGTTTGAAAAGTCAGGCTTTTTTCATGCGGTTGAACATATTCTTTACAAATGACCAAAAGTATTCATTTTTCAGAAATATTTTACATTATCATATCCTTTGTATCGCCTGCCTCCTAGACAGTCAATATAAAAAAAAACATCGAATCCCAAAAAGGATCCCCCTTGATCTGAAAATTGGCAATGAACAATAGTTTTCATCTTGGCATTCACCGCTGTTTTAAAAGATATTACTGAAATCCCAGGGGAAAAAAGATACAACGGGGATAGCAATGTCATAACAACAAATCGTTATTATTTGTCAAAAGTGGAGTGTTACTTTTAGTCGAGATGCGAGATGCACGTTGAAAAAGTCGAGATGCGGGACGAACAAGTCGAGATGCAAGTTAAAAAAGGCGAGATGCGAGTTAAAAAAGACGAGATGAGAGTTAAAATGGTCGAGATGCGAGTTGAAAAAGTCGAGTTGCGAGTGAAAAAGTCGAGATGCGAGAAGAAAAAGTCGAGATGCAAGTTAAAAAGAAGGGATGCGATTTTAAAAAAGTCGAGATGCGAGATGAAAAAGTCGAGATGCGATATGAAAAAGTCAAAATGCGAGATGAAGATGTTGAAATGCGCATGTATTGGCATGCATGGGGAAAAACATTTTCAGCATAAATCTTCTCTGAAACGTTTGCAGCAAATTAAAAAAAATGTACCGGAATGATATTATATGAGAGGCCCTTGCAAAAAGATTTTTATCCAAGGTTCTGTTTTAACAAGATTTTGTGAAGTGGTCGACACAGGCTCAGAGCTTCTAATATTTTTGGTAAAATTTTCATGATTTTTGTTCAAATCTTGTTTGTATATCAAAATGAATAAAGCACTTTGGATAAATTTTCCGAAAGTTTTGATAAAAAAAATCGACCCAAATATTTTTGAATAAATTTAGTATGCATATAAGCTCTTTAAAAATTGCATTGATTTTAGAAATTATATTCATTAAGCTAACAAATTGAATAAATATTTATAAAAGTAGTGTAATGTTGAATGCTTTTAAAATATCTTCTAGAAAATATAAAGTTAAAGAAAAAGCAGTATATATTTCAACAAAATAATGTCAGAGAAAATGTTTATATATAGTAGATAAAAAGAGCAATTATTGAGCTGCCTTTTCTATATATATGTATATTTGAATTTATGATGAAATCAAAGACCTATATTGATATACTTCCATAGATAAAATTAGTATTTTTTTCGTTCTCATTTTGTGCGCCATTTCGTAGGAATTGGATAATGTGTCCAACAAAAGTCCATACAAACACTCAGTAATACCCAAGAACACCGAGGAGTACCAAAGAACACCCAAGCATAACCCCAAAACACCATAAAAATAACCATAAAAACAATAAAATGGATATAAATAGTTTTAAAGACGTACAAATTCACGAAAATATAAGAAAATAATCATTGAAAACCCCCAAATTTTTGTCCTGTATGAGAAAACATGGGTCTATTTAAATATACTCACATTATGATCTCCAAAAAAATATTACGAATTAAATAACTTCAACTGAAACTGAAATAGCAATATCTAGTCGGTGGAAATACACGTCAAATTGAATATTGAAGAAAACCCTTCAGATATTTCTGAAAACAATTAAAATCAAAATATGTCCTTGTTTCTGTGAGAAATTATGTAGATTTTCATGGTTGCGTATCGTATCGCTTATGAAGTAATATTGTGTGAGAAAGGATATGACAATTTATGGCTGTGGATTGCCCAAGTAGAGTACACTTTCACTGATTGAGTGAAAAAAAATCTCGACCAGGATGTCAATTTCATCACATGTAACGGAATGCTTTAACACAGGAAAAGGACACTAACTCTAGCCAGTTTCATAAAAGATATTGTTTTGTATCCAGTTTGTCAGGGCCAGTAAAGTAAACTCTGTAACGGCAATTCCCAAGTAGGATTTTGAGATATTCCAGTCCAATTTCTAAATCCGAATTTCCATTCCTCAATGTCAATATACCAGTAAGCCGAAAAAAATACTACGTTATGTTTATGATATCCTTTGTGCTATCGGAATAATATAAGAGAAACGAACTGCCTGTACCACGAAAGACTGGCAGTAGGATAATAGGAGTTTCAAAATGACTGAAAGTTACTGAAATTTGCTTCTTTTTGGGGGGAATGCATCTTAACTTTGCTTCTTATTTGGATTGCAATGTACTCCTCCGCTACCAAATCTACTGATTACACCTTTGTAACGAACCTAGATCCCATGTCTGAATAAAATGCAGATAGTTTAAAAGTTATGATAAAAATTAAGAGGTTTAATATTTTTTCTATAGTTTTACACAGTTGAACTTTACTGTGGAGGTACCTTTTCTTGGTTTTCATAAATGTCACTATTTCGTGGGTACTTAAATTCATGGTTTCGAATTCTATACATTTAAACTTAAGGGGTAAAATGCATTTCGTTTGGTACTTAATTTCGTGGTTTTAGCGAACCACAATATCCACGAAAATTGGAACCCCACGAACAATAGTACTTTAATGTTAAGAGATGTACTGTGAAATGGTTTATGTAATGATCGACCAGATGTTGTAAATGGACAATGACTTTCAGAAACAATATTATGAAGAAGTGACAGGTAGACTATGTTTAGCACAGCTAAACTATGTTTAGCTGATGATAGAGACGATAAGATTGAAAATAAGGTAATAAACCACTGCAATAGTCATTAGCAGTGATATAATCAGTTCAATGAGCTGATTAAGATATGTTGAAAATATATGTTTATTTCACTAACTGAGGAGAAAAATATTATATTTATAATATATAACTTTGAAATGTTATTTTTGAAATCATTGGCATGAAAAGGTGAATATTTAAAACAAAAATTGGAAAGATATGGAATTGTATATTTTCTTTTAATACTTAATTTAAGCCCGGGATATCGGGAAATGGGATTTCGTCAAATGTAAGTTATTCGAAGTGAGCGGACCTTACAATGTATCTTCGGGATGCCGAAGCTGAAGTTTTTCAGAAATTCAGAATTTCCATAATTAAAACACGGGATTTAGTTAAATGAATGCAACAAGAATCGAGATTTCATGAAATGTAAGTTATTCGGGGTGACCGGACCTTTTCCGGGATGTATGATATTAAGTTTTTAAGATCGGAAATTCGGAATTTCTATAATTTAAGCACGGGATTTCGGAAAATAAATCCACCGGTTATCGGAACTTCATCAAATTAAAGTTCTTTTATGATCTTAATTTAGAAAAAAATTAAGTCAGGATAACGCTATCACTACCCCTCCACCAACCCACCCCACCCATTTAGATCCGCCCGGGTGTGCTTATTTAGACCGAAATTAGACACGTTGAACGAATGGAACAGATTGCGTATAGCGGCTTATTCCGTATTATTGTTAGTGGAAAAATATAGCACCATACTTCCAAATCACATTACGTTGAACTAAATGTAATGTCAGAACTTCAGAACTTTCTGTTTATTCAATTTTTGTTTATATGTTCACCATCTATTTATTTATTTATTTATTTATTCATTTATTTTGTTACCTTTTGACAACGGTTAATGAAGCTTTTATTTAAAAAGGGGTGGGGGGGCGTAATTTTTGATAAATAAGTAAAACACAAAAACAAAACTAAACAAATAGAGGAAAATTCTTTGATTATTCACAACTGAACTTCTTTTTTTAAAGATTTTGGCAGCCTTTAAATGGGTTTTTGTTTGAGATAAACTCTTGCCTTTATATCTTGATTTTCACTGGTTTGGTGGTCTTTGTCTTCTTGTGAGTTTTTGCGGCCTTCTCAGCTGGTTCTTGGCTACTGGATTTTTCATGACTGGTTTCTTTACTTTTTAGTTTGGAAGCTCTCTTCTTTCCATTTCCTTTGCTGCTGTCTTTTTGGGGTGTCTTCAATTACTTTTATTTAGTTTCTTTGGGTGTAATGCCCTTATTTAAGTTGGAATTCTTCGGTTTGTTTTGCTACTTCTCCGATCTTCAGTTGGGCTGCTTCAAGATATTAATCTTTACTGCGAATTTCAAATGAACTTTGACTGGCTTGGAGTATTAACAGGCGTTGAAATTTGGCATAATGTACTTCAAATTAACCTCCACGTCCCTTCAAAGCAGAAAATAGCTCAAGTTGGCTATCATTTCAATTTACATGACATGCTGAGACGCACGGTTTACAATTTGATCAAAATAATATATCATCGATACTTTCATGCCCGATTTGATAAAACAATATTAATTGGCAATAAAGACAATTGGGTACAATTGCCATAGCAATGTCATCTCACTCGATTTCTACAGTTTATAGCCTATTATCGGTACTAGCCAGCTTGGCCGTGCGATTTTCAATTACCAGTTGAAAGGAAAGCGATTATCACTTAATGATTGAATAAGTGAACCTTCGGATGAGAGCGTCTCGGCATGGTGTCAATCAGGGTTTTATAGTCAACCTTTGGATAGAGGAGTATCAGTGGCCGTTCTTGTCAAAATTGAGTTTTTTCTTACGCATTACTTTTTTCTAACGCGTTACTTATTGACAGAATCTTGATACTCTCAATAAGTAATGCGTTACTAATCAAAAGTAACGTATTTCTACGGAAGCGTATATGTAATAAGACTTAACTTTGCTATAAAAATGTGAGAATATTACTTGTATAAGGATAAAGACAAACACATAAAAATAACCCCGAAAAACCCCAAAATTGTCAGTAAGTAACGTCGTCTGCTTGGGGTATATTTTTTATAGTGATAATATATGAAATTATGTGTCTATGAAAAATGAATATTTCTTGGGTGTATATGAAAAATGAATATTTCTTGGGTATATAACTATTCCAAAAAATGTAAATAAGTGATTTAATTGTTTTTAGTTATGTATTTGCTTAAATAAAACACGGGATAAAAAGGTTCCGTAGGTTTGAAAATGCCGGAAATGCTCCCCTAGCCCAAATAGATACTGCCAAAATACCTAAAGTTTTACCAGACGAGTCATTGTATGTAAATGAACAAGAGATGTCCAGAAAATGATGAGATATGTTAAAATATGTCGTTTTAATGCCAAAGGGAGGATTAGATTTATGACTTGGGTCAATATTTGTGACAAAAGGGGAATTTTTAGTCTTTTGGAAGTGTTCTATAAATCACTGTAAATTCATTACATCTTTCAAACATGGAGTTTTATCTGAACATTTTAATTTAATTGTACTATGCATTAGTCGTAAAAAATACTGCAAAAATGTACATGAAGCATAAAGTAAATTTAAAATACGGATAATTTCACCCCCCATCCCAACAAAAATGGTATAAAAACTGCATTTCGTGGATTATTTTATAATCTAAACAGAAACATCTACTCTTTAGTAATATGATAGAAATTTATACCAATTGGTTTTATTTTAATGTGTTCACATTCATGTACATGATTTTGCAACCAAAAGACAAATACGAAATGGCTATATTCGTTTGCTCTTTTTTGTTTTTCCAATTATTCATTCCAAGCTTTAAACTAATTATACTTTTCATCAAAATTCTTTACCAGTATGTTAGATCATACAGAAATGACCACACTCATAAAATTTAAAAGTGAACTGTATTACTCAAAATTTGTTTATAGCGCCTTTAATTACAAAAACAGGATGACAGTAAACACCTACAATGGCCGGGAACTACAATCAAATGCCACAATTTACAAGGGAACTGCATTAGAAAAACAATAACGAAAACAAGAGACAAATATTAAAAATTTGTAATTGTATCAGGACGCTGATACAAAATTCTCCCAAATGAACTCTCAAATAAGAAATCTGGGCTACAAATTACTTCCACACAGCCTACGTAATCTGTCTGTTGAGTTTTATTCAATTCTGAGCACTTTAGATTTCTCCAATTTGTTCTGTTTCCATGGCAACGGTAGTCAGTTTGAAGTCTGACACCAAATACCAATTTCCCACACCTAAAGTAACCTTTCTGCAAAGCTACAACCAATTCTGAATATTTTTATTTTCCCGCCCTTTTTGCCATTTCCATGGCAACCGGTGCCAATTTGAAGTCTTGGAGACCAGAACCAATATCCGATGTCCTAAGCAACCTTCCTGTAAAGATTCATCCAATTCTGAGCACTTTCATTTTCCCGCCTTTTTGTGCGTTTCCAAGGCAACGGTGCCATTTTGAAGTCTTGGAGACCAGAAACCAATTCCTGATGTCATAAGCAACCTTCCTACAAATTTTCATCCAGTTCTGAGCACTTTGATTTCCCCGCCTTTTTTGCTATTTCCATGGCAACCAGTGCCATTTTGAAAATTCCAAGACCTCATTTGGGATGAGGGTCTATCATCCTGTGAAGTTTGGTCAAGATCCGACTTTAAGTCTTTGAGAAAACGGTCGGACAAATTTTTGGCGGAAAGAGAAGAACAAGAAAAAAAAATTGTAACTGTACCAGGATGCTGATACAAAAGTCTCCTAAACGAACTACCAAATCGGAAATCAGGGCTATAAATCACTTGAACTCTTCTATAAGTTTTAATCAAATTTGAGCACTTTGGATTTTTTCCGCCTTTTTTCCGTTTCCATGGCAACCGTCACGATTTTGATGTTTTGAAGACCAAAAACCAATTTCTTACATGTTAGGTAACCATTCTGTAAAGTTTCATCCAATTCTGAACATTTTCATTTTTCCGCCTTTTTGTCATTTCCATGGCAACGGTTGCCTTTTCGAAGTATTTGACACCAGAATCCAATTACCCATGACATAAACAAACTTTCTGTAAAATTCCATCCAATTCTGAGCACTTTCATTTTCCCGTCTTTTTTGCTGTTACCATGGCAACCGGTGCCATTTCGAAAATTCAAAGACCTGATTGCACTTCTTGGTATAGGGTGCCACCTTCCTATGAAAATTCATAGTGGAACGGATAGCTGGTAAAATATTTCACATGTGGAGCAAAGTACCAAATTTTGCATGGTTGTTCGTTATTAAGTATCTGAACAGAAAATGTCGTTGGCCACCCAAGTTTCCACCACCATTTTCAAGATGGCCGCCATGATTTTCAAAATGGCGTCATTTTTTCTGTTTTCAACTTGTATTTGCCTTATTGTCTGTTAGATTTCTATTAAAAATTATTTATTTGGCAGATATCTACCTCAGTATGACTCATATTAGCCACAGAGGGTAATTTTGTACGATTTAAAGGCTAACGGCCACCGCGCATGCGCGGGAAAATAAAAAATATAGCTTTTTGTCAAACTATACAGCATGGCACTAAGACTCAATATATTTAATCTTCAGCGCAGTTACAACTACAAAGAGCAGTACAAGTCCGATTTAAAGCATTTACAATTGCCTGAACAACTGACTCTACATCCACACTTGAGCAGTTCCTCACATGATGCTGCGATAGGTGCCAATGACGTCCATTGTGGGACCCAAACTCCGTCATTTTTGTCCATCCCCAGCTTGAAGGTGACGGTAAACTCTGTGTTTTACAAAGTGTGTCCGGCTTGCAATATAGACCTTCTGATGTGTTCAACAAGGGCGGCTCTTGATGGAGGAATATTGTTATAGGGGCGCTGTTTGCGGGCAAAAAGATCAAGACGCGTCTCGTTAACTTTCCCTGAACTGCTTGATCGATCGTACATTATGATAACGAATTCCCCAATAACATCTATGTCATGATCTGTCAAGTTGTCACAATGTTTGCTGAAATTTCGGAACGACTCTGTTGCGTTGTCATACAAATTCCAAGCCTCCCATGCCCTTTTTTTTTACTCTTTCCTACAAACGCAGACACAGTATCACAACCTGTGAACGCATGAAAGAAAGGCAATGCCTTTGATCTTCGGCCTATGCATCCTACCATGGTATGAATTGGTAACCATCTCAAATCTCTCCCCTTGCCAAAGGTAATCCATAACTGATGTAACCCTAATTCATGGAACACAGACACACCTATTACAACGACATCTGTATCAGAAGAAACGATATTAACGGTCTTGCAACCATTCATCGCTGCATGCTGGGCATGCAGGAATATCCGAGTATCAGCTTCCTCGTGACTACAAGGTGTTCTGAAATCAACATCTAAATCTTTGTTGGTAACAACAACTTCTTCTTTTGTTACAACGATAATTGTGTTTGTGTCGATGGACGGAATTTTGTCTGCCAAAAAGCAAAACAGTTCTGTTTTGTTTTCGTCACATCTAAGAAACGTATTCCATGACTTAGGTGGTCTTGTATTTCCAGCAACTTTTTTTCTTGAACCTTTCCCAAGCCTTTTTCTTGTTTCGCCTTTTAAACTGTCCTCGTAGTAAACATCGAAGACAATATCTACTCTTGAATGATTCTGCGCAAGGGACTTGATGTGAGGTAGAATCATATCATTTGCATCATAATCAAATGTACGACTTGAGTCCGGTTGTTTCGAACTTACTAACGACGCACCATCAATAACCACTGAGTCAACATTGGGAGCCGTTCTTGGCATTTCAATACCAGCTTCTAAAACTTGCATCAGTTGAGATTTCGCTTTGGTATTTAGCATACCATTCTGCGACAATGAAGGTGGAAATTTCTGTTTTCATGTTTAAAGAATTATTGGAGATCACATTGTCTACTCTGATAAGAAATAAAAAGCCTGGAAAAAAGGTTACACTCATCTTTTAGATTTTCCAACTTTGTTTTGCTAGAGTCTGGATTTTGTTTTTGGCTGAAAAGGCTAAATTTATTCTTTTTGAGTGGTTCATAGAATGCTGCATGATCCTCACCATCACGCAACTTCGGTGCTGACCCGAAAGCCGATTATTTTTGAAACCTTCCAATATCTAAGATTTTGTAAATTTTATTGAGGAAATTTTTTAGGAGTATCTCCCTCATGCAAAGCTCTGTCCTTAGCTGATTTTGGCTTTAAATTTATATTACTTTGGTTATTTGTTCTCTGTCAGTTTTAAACATCTTTGAGTTTATGGTTTTCCAAACGTTTAGATTTTATCTGCACTGATGAGACATAAGTTGTCGAAATGCGCAAATGCAGAAAGTAAATTCACAGTGACTTCGGTATTTAGTTTTTCAATAGGAAGGCTCTGTGTTGTTCACCTCCTGTTTCAGCTTTGTTCAGTATGTCATTTTCTTAACCAGCTTGAACGACGTCTTTGGTATCTAAACTATACAAATCTTTTGACTCTCCTTCAAAAGGATTTTCCATTTCTAATATTGTATCCTGAAGTCGATTCACTCTTACATGAAAATCTTTCTTATATTATGGTTTTCCTCGTGATGTTTCGGTTTCCTCTCCTGTAC
>MJUU01037223.1:50054-60545 GCA_002080025.1 Modiolus philippinarum | reverse complement strand
TTTTTATTATGGCTTTATGAAAAATTCAATATTCTCATCCAGATTACCGTAGTGAAAATTGAAAGGCAGGCAGACTAACTTAATCTATATTTATTATATATCTTTATTAATTATATTGATAATGCTGTAAAATGGGGAAAAATGACAAGAAACAAACAAATAATTGAAAATATTTTCATGGTCTGAAAAATTTGGTCAGAAAGGGATGAGAAAGGATATTTTTTATTATGGCCTGATCACAGGGGCCGGTAACATACGATATTGATAGACCGGGTCCCATATATATTCTTATACATATATATGGGACCCGGTCTATCAATATCGTATGTTACCGGCCCCTGTGGGCCTGATGTCCATGATGGGATTATTCATTTTTGGTGACTAGTACCTCTTTCAGCATTCAGCTCCATTGTGCCTGTCTTAGATGGTGAATAAAAGGATATGGAGTAAATGCACATGAGACAAAGTTAGACACTGTTACTGTTGTTTTCAAACAGAAAATCTTTTCATTAACCATTTGTCCATACAAAATAAATATTTTCTAGACATGATTGGTACAAGTATGAAAATTGATTGCAAAGTTGCAAACAAAGATTTTACAGGTCCTGAAAAAAGAACAGTTGATTACAAAGGGAACAAAAGACCCTTTTTTACAAAAATTAAAGTCCAGAGACAAGGCAAAGAGGAGAAAATAGAAAAGAAAGACATGAGAACTTGAAAAAAAGAGAATATAACAAACATAGAATGTAAAACGTAATCAAGAACTGAAAGAGGTGCTCTGGAACAGGGGGTCCAACCTAATTGGTTGGAGATGTCCTTATTGGTTGGAGCAAAATCGTTTCTGTATCAATTTTCGGTTTCTAAGAGCATTTTAGTGGATATTCCCTTGATGTTCCCTTTCAGCAATGACTATATAATTGAATCTTTTCCATTCAATACTTGTTCAAAATATTAAGGATTTCAAAAGTTATTGAAGAAAAACCGTTTCGAAAATATCGTAGAAGTTCAAAATGTAGGTCGTCTATGTTTTTCTTCAATAGCTTTCGAAATCTTATATATTTTGAACAAATATTGACTGAAAAGGGTGAATTTATTTAGTCATTGCCGATAGGTCGCTTTTTTTATCAATGTAAACATTCTTAGTAACTTTAACTCATACACAAATGATTTTGCTCCAACAAAATTAGGTCTTCTCCAACCACTAAGTTGGACCCCCTGTGGAAGGATAGGCATACAATGTGGCAACAACTATGTAGGAAGGATAACATGATAAATTCGGTAGAGTCTGCAGTCTGCAGATGTTATCTCTTCAATGCATATAAAAATCAAAACAGTTGGTAGACAAAAAATGAACAAAATGTAATTCCAAAGTGATAGAAAACAAAACAAAAAGGGCCTAAAAGAGAGAAATTGACTATAAATACAGAGCTGTTCGCACGAGATAATTACAAGTATTTGGAAATTTCAAATTTTTATTTTCACATAGCTGTTGGCCATTATAAGATTAAGCCATCACTTGGTATTCATTGTCAAATTGCCAATTTTTCAACAAAGGAAAACCAATCATGGTTATAATGGTCTTTGGACAGACTTACAAAACTTGATGGATTATGTTTGTTTCACATCCATGATGACCAGCAAAATATATACTTTAACATGAACCCATAAAATATCTCCAATATACTACATGTACACACAACAATTACAAAATTCACTTGATTGCCCAAGTAAAAATGGCAGGGTCACACCTCGAAGAAGGCTGCCAAAAGGTGTTAAAAGTTTAAACTTGGATTGTATTAAAACTATCATCATGACAAGATCTACCTTCCGTAAAATTTTGTAGTTATTCCAATTTTAGCTCATCTGGCTCTTTTGCCATTACTTGGCATTTGTCGTCCGTCTGTCCTTGGTGGGTCCCTTTAAAAATGTGTCTGGCAAGATCATTCCTCATCAAAGATTGCTGCAAGCGGGGAAGTTATTTTAACATTTGACCCTAGGGGATAACATATTCAAAAATCTTCTAGTCTTCTGAAGCCACAAAGCCAAATGGAACCCAATTTTGTCATAACAATCCTTAGGTGGTCCTCTTAAAAATGTGTTTGGCAAGTCAGTATCGTATCCAAGATGGTTGCCAGCTGTGAACTAAGCTTAACATTGGACCCTATGGGAAAACGTATATTCAAAGATCTCTGAAAGTACTTGACCAATTTGAGCCAAACTTGGTCACAATGGCCCTCAGTTGGTTCCCTTTAAAATGTTTTTGGCAAGTCCGCCTCTCTTTCAAGATGGACGCAATTTGAGAACTAAATTCGACAGTGGAAAACATATTTAAAGATCTTTCCCTCTGATGTACAATAGGACAGTTTATTGGAACATAACTTCGTATTAATAGTACTTTGGTGGTCCCCATCAAAAATGTGCCTGACAGGTCGGCATTTCATACAAGATGGCTGCGAAACGTGGAACTTTATTAAACATTAGACTTTATGGGAAAACATGTTCAAAGATCTTTTCTGAAGAAAGTACGCGACCAATTTAAACCAAACGTAGTCGTAATGGTCCTTAGTAGGTCCCTTTGAAAGTCCGTATCACATCCAAGATGGCCGCCAGCAGGGAACTTAGTTAAATTTTGGATCCTCTGGGAAACATCTCTTAAAGTAGTCGGCCAATAGGAACCATACTTGCTCAGAAAGGCCCTTATCTTGTCCTCTTTGAAAAATGTGTCCGGCAAGTCCGTATCACATCCAAGATGGCCGTCAGTTGGGAGCATAGTTTAACATTGGATCCTAAGCTGAAACTTTCAAAGATCTCCTCTGATGCCACAAAATCAATTGGAACCCAATTTTTTACAAGAGTCTTTGGTTGGTTTCCTCTAAAAATGAGTCTGGCAAGTCAGGATCTCATTCATGATTGCTGCCAGCGGAAAACTTATTTTAATATTTGACCCTATGAGAAGCATTTTCAAAGATATTCCCTTCTAAAACTACCTGGCTAATTTGCACAATACTTGGTCACAATGGATCTTGGTTAGCACCCTTTGAAAAATGTGTCCAGTAAGTCAGCTTGACATCCAAGATGGCTGCCAAAGGGGAACATAGCTTCAAACTGGACCCAATGGGAAAGCATTCAAAGATTTTCTCTTCTGAAGCCACAAAGCCAATTAGAACCAAACTTGATCAGAATAGTCCTTCAAGGGTCCCCTTAAAGGTATGTCCAGCAAGTCCGCGAAACATCCAAAAATGGCCGCCAGCATGGAATTTTAAAGAAAATCTAAATACCCATATGGGAATTGTTGCTTTTTATCGGACATTTTTTTGGTAGTTTTATTTGCTGAAATATTAAGCATGTCAAGACTTTATTTTTATATTCATAGTGGAAGTTGTCTGACGAGCCCAAAATCTCGTCCATGATGGCAGCCAGCTTGGAACTTATTTAAACAATGGACCCTAAGGGATAGCACATTCAAAGATCTCCTTTGCAACTACCTAGCCGAATTGAAACTAAATTTGTCACAATAGTTCTTTGGTAGTCCCCTTTAAAATATGTCCAGCAAGTCCATGCCTCATACAAGTTGGCTCCCAACTGGGAACTTAGTTTAAACATTGGACCTATTGGAAAACATACTGAAAGATCTTCTATTCTAAAAACTGCTTGGCAAATCGGAATCATACTTGATCATTACTATCCTTAGTTACACCCTTTAAAAATGTTTCGACAAGTCCTCATCAGATCCACGATGTCCTTCGACAAGGACCAAATGACATTAGATATTTTGGAAAAGTATTCAAAGAGTTTTTTTTCTTTCAAAGCCACAAAGACAACTGGAACCAAATTATCTGGACTAAAAAGGTCATTTGGTGGTTTTAAAAATGTATGTGGCAAGTCTTCCGTCATCGTTTAGCAATGAATCTTTTGGGAAAGTAAATTTAAAAAGAAAAACTTCTTTGAAACTACTGACCATTTGGACCAAAACTTGGTCACAATTGTCCTGTGTCACCTTTGACAAATATCTATGCGGGCAAGTTCTCATCACAACCAAGATGGCCTCAGCTGGGAGCATACTAGTAGTTTAACTTTGGTCCCTTAGGGGAAGTATTTAAAGATCTTCTCCTCCTAAGCTGCATAGCCAATTGAAACTAAACTTGGCCACATAGTCTTTTGGTGGTAGGTGTCCCGCAAGTCCATGCCCTATTCAAACTGGTCACTAGAAGGGGTCCTAATTATCATTGGACCATTCCATAAGGCAAAACCAACTCCTCCAAAACTACTTAACCAGATGGAACCAAACTTGGTCTTCATTATTTGTAGTTGGTACCTACTGAAAAATGTGTTCTGTAATTAGTCTGCAACCACGATGGCCGACAGTAACATAGCTTAATATTAGACTCTATGGGAAAGCATTCATATATTTTCTCTTCCGAAACCACAAAGCTATTAAGCAAACTTGGTCACAATATTCCTTGGATGC
This sequence comes from Modiolus philippinarum, assembly GCA_002080025.1. Taxonomy (NCBI): domain Eukaryota; kingdom Metazoa; phylum Mollusca; class Bivalvia; order Mytilida; family Modiolidae; genus Modiolus; species Modiolus philippinarum. The sequence goes on along the minus strand of MJUU01037223.1, from coordinate 56,077 downwards.
CCCTTTTAAGAATTATGCCCGACAAGTCCACATTTCATCAATATTGGCCACCAGTGCAATTTAACCATAAGGGAAAACACATTCCAAGAGATCTTCTCTTCTGAATTTTTTCCGTCTTTCGCAGAACTTTAGGCTGCATATCCATTGCAGCAAAAATAAGTCTTGCCTATATTTCAGAGAATTGAGAATTTAATTGTTTCTAATAATGCTGTCTTTTTTCCATTCTGAAAGAAATTTAGGACAGAGGTTTGACATCCATAGGGCTTTTTCATACGACCGCATTTTTATGTTGCTGTCGTACATACATATGATATGGTACAGGCATCGGCGTCCTAAGTATCTATGGACAGTGTAACCGTAGTTCAGTTTTAATGGACGGATCAGTATCAAATTTTAGTATAATGCTCCTTGGCACATGCATAAGCCGATGTTTTAATTTCGTTTTCTTTGCCCATCCGTATCAAAATAATGGGAAAAGGGGTTAAATTGGTCTTTGGATTCTTCTTGATGGGTTTCCTCACCGTTCATTGAAGATCTCGTGGCTTTGAGTTGTCATTACTCCCCTTTTGGGTCGTTGTCTCTTTGACACATTCCCCGTTTCCCTTCTTTTTTTCTATTTCAGCATTGTGTCAATGAACAGGTCTTACAATTTCCGAACTACAGTGGACATATTGGGAAAAAATATTACATTTACAAAGAAACTAAATTTTTCTTTCCAATTATTATAACGGGGTTTTGTTCTTTGGATTCCTCTTGCAGAATTTTTTTATTTTCATTTTGATATGGACTATGTCGATAGTCTTTTCCGACAAGTCCATATCTATACACCTATTTAATAAGCAGGGTTCGTATATGTTCGCATCATGCTGCGCCTTTAGTAGCCCTTGAGTAAACAGTATCGCATCCAGAGCTCTGTTCGGAGGGGGGGATGGAAAAAATTCCACAACACAAAACATCTATTTTCGACATTTATATATTCACAGAAAGGGCTTTTTATGTCATTCAAATTTACTGTTATTTTTATTTTTACTATAAATACAGTCGGTTGAATTAAACTAGTTGTTGACACTTTGATCTTTTTACACAGGAGGTAGTTAATAGTGTTGACACTTTTACACAGGGGTAGATAAAAAGTGTTGACACTTTGATCTTTTACACAGGAGGTAGTTAATAGTGTTGACACTTTTACACAGGGGGCAGTTAAAAAGTGTTGACACTTTTACACAGGGGGTAGTTAAAAAGTGTTGACACTTTGATCTTTTCACAAAGGGGGAATGCTATGACATGTGATCTTGGTTACGTTGATAAATTGTTACTAAATGACTCCCTTTTCTTTTAAATCCGACTGAGGAGTCCGGACTCCCCCCCCCCCCCCCACCCTCCCCGATCTACACACAGTCAACTGACACAGAGAAACCCCAAAAAATGAATGGATGATTGTAAACAATTTAGACAACACAGATTTCAGGCTAGACTAATTAATAAGACTATATCAAGTTATATGACGCTAGTACTGTTGTTTAGACCAACATTGTTTGAAAGCTAAAATGCATACAACTCTATATAATATGTGACAACCCTTCTGTGCTTCGTCCACCGTTTAACTTCGGTATTTTGTTATTTCTTATCACTGGGCCTATGCCTTTGCTGGTGTACTGTTAGCCCACGAGGGTTTTCACAATCCTAGTCGCCAGTATTTCGGTCCTGACCGATTTTATATGGAACCTTTCAATATCTAAATTTTTGAACATTTTTCTTACAACTAAGGGGACTCTCCCTCTCTCATAAATTTGTCCTTATCTGTTTTTGGCTTTCCTTTTTTATCATTTTAGTAATTTGTGCTCTATCAGATTTTCTTAAGTTGGTTCGTTGTTTTCCAAATATTTCGATTTGATCTCCAACGGGCAAACAAAAAATGTCGAATTGGCCATATGAACTGTGTCTTCAGTATGATGTTATAAATCATGTCGCTTATTGCGGTTCAACGAACCACTTCAAAAATGTCTTGTTTGCATGTATTCATTCTATATTTGAACATTTTGCAAAAATATTTCATCTATACAAAAAGTTATTTTTATGTGGATTTGGTAAAGATTATGAAAATAAATTTGAGAAAAATAGTCAACATTGGTATATCTAAACATTTTTTGTCCTTGAGTATTAAAGAAGAAAATGTTTTCAATAAATTGAAAAACGGGAATAGCATTATCTTTCAAAAGTGAACAGTAAATTGAAGAAAATTCAAAAACAATTATAATTTAAAGGAAAGCAACCAATATATCAATCCATATTTTTCATGCATTCTTAGACGATGAGCAGTTTCGGGGAAAATAATTAGTTTGGAGATCACTGACCCTCTTTGCATTCCTGCCAATCTTACCGATTTAAGCGGCAGACTACCGGTTTTGATTTTTTTTCTACCACCCATGCCATCGATTTTGAATCGAAGTCTATCGCTTTTTACAAGTAAACTATAAAGCCTCTATAAATACTGAAAAATTTTCAACCTGAAAAAAAAATTTACGAAATTTGACTGGTGTACATATTGCGCCTGTCACTGAAGTACCATCTGAATTACATCTAGGCTCAGAATCACATGCCAAGTACGATACAACGTCAATTGCTTGTATTAACATGCCCTTATACATGTTATTTTAATACATATTTACGAATTGTACGTGAAAATGAAGTATATATAGGATTTTTAACAAAAAAGTGTTTGCCATTAAAAAATGGACATCGTCGTCTCCATATATTAAAGCATCACGGGAGTTGAAACACTGTTTTTGTGAATTTTGTAGGTCTAACTTTTCCAATATCAGAATAGATGATAAGTGCATAGATAAGAATAATAGATCAAATGCTAATGATATGCAAGGACGTATATTTAGAGGGATAGGAAACTCGTACACAATCCATGTTGCAATTTAAAATATATAGCGAATCGTTTGGTATGCATTCACTTTTGAGCTTTCTACTTTAAAAGTTGTTTATGGATATTAATAAAATTATATTTTCCTGAAAGCTGAATGATTTTTACATCCCTAGAGTAAATTTCGTTACATTACAACAAGTAGTTTCTTCAATACACATGACTGAAATTTGTAATCAAAACATTTTCGTTGATTTTTTCCCACTTCCGGTTTTCATCGGTAAAAAATGCACCACGATTTTGAACTTATGGCTGTAAAAGTAATGCACAAAATTTCATAAATTTAATATTTTCCTGAAGTTTAACATCTACTGTACTCGTAGACTGTGACACTTTTTGTGACTATCATTATTATATTTCCGTTGTTATAAGGCTGCAAAGATAGGGTCCCAAAGTGACAAAATCTCACGCCTCTCGATATAATTCCAGATTATACGAGATATATACGTCCTTGTGATATGGAAAAAAAATAAAAAATCAAAGCCCTTCTAGTGGCACTGTAAGGAGAATGGTCTATAATTCATGTAGAAGTTTCGCTATATTTAAAATTATAACTTGCCTCTTGCAATGACCATCATTTTTTCTGAACTTGTCAGTTGCGTATCGTTGAGAAAAATCAATAGAGATTCCATATTTATCAAATCTGGGAAAATTGAGTTCGCGATAAATTATATAGTCCGGTTGAGTCAGGTATAACAATACTCCAACAGGTCAATATTATGCTATTGCTTGAGATTCTGTTGATTTCACTATTCTACCCCAAATGTCCCTCCCGCTTTTTACAATTATTGTCTAAATACTTTCGTGGGGATTCCCAGACCCAATCTACTGCTTGCCGTTCATAAAACGTTGGCAGGTATGCCCATGGTTAGCCACATGTAGGAGGATATAATCGTTTCCACATTTTTTATTTATTTATTTATTTATTGCTATTATTTTAGCTCCACAGTCGTGTGTAGTTATATCAAAGCACTGAAATCGTGTAACTCGCGATTTGTTGGGAGTGCATGATGTGTGGTGGTGTTACGGCACATATTGTCGCCCCTGCACATATTGTCGCCGGCGACAATATGTGCAGACGTATCGGCACATATTGTCGCCCTGCACATATTGTCGCCTACACATATTGTCGCCGGCGACAATATGTGTAGTACATTTTCGGCACATATTGTCGCCAGTTTTAAAACAACTTGTACTTGATAATACATAACAACAATGTTGAAGTAGGAAGTGTACTTCACTGATGCCGAGTCTTTAGGAATAAAATAGCTGGTGTTGCCATGGAAATTGAGATTGGAAGAGAAATTTAAAAATGTTAGTAGTTGAAAAAAGAATCTCATGCCTGCTACATAAGTGACAAAATACAAATAAGAAAAATATTGATTAGTACCAAATGAAGCTACTGAAGGTTAAACAAATACGGCAATTTTCTCGCCATATCTGTAAGTTTCGCGAATAAAGAACGTCATAGAAAATAGTGGAAGTGTAAGGGAATGTAGGGACGCTAAGAAAAAGTTACCTATGCCCTTTACTCCTAATTCCTTATCCAAACCTGTATGTTGTTTTTTTACCAATGTTGTCGTTTTTATTTAGCTTTATGCTTGTTCTGAATTATTCAACCCGATACCCATAATGTTCTAGGCTTTTTTTCAAAATCCATAGCTTTCGTTGTCACTCTTTATCTTTGTACGTTTAATTCTTCCTAATACTTCTTACCACGAAATTGTTGTTCTTAAGTTTTAATTCTAAAAATTAAGTTCGAATCTGATTCATGCCAAATTTAGGTTTTTGTTTCCCTAAAATAATTTTTGGTGCTTTTCTATCCACAATTTAATCTTCAATTCGATGTTTTGTAATTATGATATTGTTATTCTGAGATGTTGCAATCAAATTTCGTTCTTCAAAACATTTTTTTTATCAGTTCAAGACCTGCTACGTTGATTTACATAAAACCGACACCTTCCCCTAATTCAGAGTAATTGCAATGGGATACGTAAAGAAAGATTTTCTCTTACAGATTAATGCAAACGTGGTAGTGGATCTTATAATATGCTTAACAAGTGCTTTTAATTTAATAACGAAAATTTATTCAAAATTGCTGCCAGCTGAAAACTTAGTTTAGCTTGAACTATATTGAAAAGATCTTTTAGAAAACCGATGAATGGATGAATTAAAACTTTGTATGAATGTCCGTTATTAGGTGATGACCAAGTATTATAATTTTTGTGTTGAAACTTTATGTAAATAAATAACCGCCAGCGGATATTGGACTATCCATGGGTGATGCCATGTGTTTTAACTTTTTTTCTGGGAAAAATTGGCCTCCAAAAGAACTGACCCAAAATCCTGCAAACATCAACAGACACCTACCCTCCCATTGTGGTAGCTCGATCAAGCGTAGGCGATGCACTAAATGAACTTTAAATCCTATGGGAAATGCGTATAAAGATCTTAGGAAATTTAATTGAAAACAAACAACACAAAGTCAGGTGAGGGGCGAAAGAAGCATCATACGCCAATGTAACGGAAAATTTAAGCCATGGAATACGTACCTGGAATACGGGCTTGGTCTCTCGGTAGTTGTCATAGTGTTGTTATATTTCTAAGTGTGTCTTCAATCAGGTTCACGTTCATAGTGGCCATTTTGTTTTTGAAGGGGACATAACTCATGGCAGTATTTTCTGCTTTTTTGTTTGTTGATTTGATCCAAGGTGATATAACCTGAACCCTTTACAATTATTCCAAGAGAGGTAACGCAGTAGTCCTTGTCCTATTCAAAAAATATACAGAGGAAGAAGTGATTAAAATGTAAGAGTTTCTGATCGACAATATTATATTTGTACCGTTTGCAGGACTTGTTTTTCAACAGACTATCGGAATTCCAATGGGCACAAACTGAGTACCTCTCCTAGCTGATCTGTTTCTGTTATAAAGATGATATTTTGTCACTTAGCAATCCTTGCTTTGGTGACATTCTTCATGTGATCTATCAAAAAGAGCTCGAAATGAAGGATACTACAGACACTTCCACATCCGCCCCATTCATTGACCTTCATCTTGAAATTGACAACATAGGTAGACTTCAAACTAA
>MJUU01037223.1:0-47310 GCA_002080025.1 Modiolus philippinarum | reverse complement strand
AAAATAACCTTGGCATATTTTTAGGGAGAAATTTTGCACTGTTGTCAAAATCGCTCCTTATATTAAAGGCCCGACAATGGTAATACATCGGCAAACGAATACCGAAGCAAGAACGAGGAAAGGGGGAATTCTAAAATCATAAAACCAAAATCACGGCAACCCACATCCAACACGAATTGAGAGAGTATGACAAAGACAAAACAAATAACAAAAATGAACACGAACGCCACACAACTAAAGCACCAGCAGTGTGAACCCCTATAAAAACCGGGGTATCATCAGGTGCTCCGGAAGGGTAAGCATGATCTGCTCAACGCATGGCACCCGTCATACAACCAGGTAGAATATGATGTTGAAACATCTGTTTTGTGGCTGATTGGTTATTGTAATTTTCTAACCCTTAGACAAAACCAATTCAAATCCATGGTACGTGTTACTTCTCTAACTCAAACAGCACCAAGGTAAAAGTTTGATAAGCTTCGGTTAATCTATTTAGTATTCGGATAATTATAAGGACAAATCGGTACCACAAACATCAACGAAGACAAAACTAAAGAATGACAGTGTGATATACAAGACAACACAAAAAAACTAAAGCACTGACAGTGTGAACTCCCACTGAAAACCGGGAGTGGCACCCGTCACACTGCCAGTGAAAAGTCAGTTTTTGTCACAGTCGGTGATATCTGTTGCCATTTGAGAAACCGTCTGTCAAATCGTAGTGACGACCGTAAAACTTCTGTAGTGACAATTGCAACAGCGAACATACCCTAAATGTATAAGTTTTTGAAACAGTAATTTCGCTCTGTTGACAAAATCGCTGTACAAACTACAGACACGGCAGTAGCGAATGAGTTGTGAAATGTACACGCCATATGCCGGAGATGTGGGAATATTAGTGTTAAAAAACGGGAAATTCACAATTGGAAAGTCGAAATCATCACGCTTGTCGTAAAGTAAATTAGTTGTGAAATGCTGACGTCATATGCTTTAAACACAGCAAATAGGGATATGGGTTATTTACAATAAACCTAAACTTTTTATCCCATCAAAAATATGTTTTACATTCAAAATTAAATTATTTTCAGTTTCTGTTAAACGCATTCATTTTGGATGAGCTATAAACATAAAAATCACAAACTTTAAAGAGGACCACCCGAGGAGTATTGTGACCAAGTTTGGTTTCAATTAGCTTCGTAGTTTCAGAGAAGAAGATCTTTGAATTCATTTCCCACAGGGTTCCTATGTTAAACTATGGTTACCGCTGGTGGCCACCTTGGAAGAGATACGGACAAGCCAGACACACTTTTCAAAGTTTGGTTCCAATTGGCCCAGTCGTTTCAGAGGAGAAAATTTTGAATGAAAAGTGGACGACGGACGGAAGGACGATGGACGCCAAGTAATAGCAAAAGATCACCCTGTCATGAGCCAGATGAGCTAAAAAGGTTAATTACTTCTATTTAGGTAAATAATTATTTACTGTAGGCTAAGTTGATCTTGTCATATTTACCTCTTAAACCCTTCATGTATCTATAAAGGATTTAAATTTGCATTCACCTACATTTTCCAGCAACAATAGTCATTTGGTTGACGGATAATTTAATCAGATCTGGTTCACTGGTTTTAGGTCAGAAGATTGGTCCCATGAAACAGTTGAGTTCACAAAATAACCTCGTTTCTGGCTTACCTTTTAACAATATAATTTGCATTGGGAACGATTCGGCCGTTGTTATTTTTGCATTTATGGCCACATTGTAAAATATACGTCTCATATTTTATTTAAAAAGTCTCATCGGTCGCTATAGTACTAAAGTAGCCACAACGAAATTTGCCGCTACTTTTCTCCAAATATCTTTTCTATTAAATGTTAATGTTGCCATGGCATACACCAATGGAAAGCTAATTTTTTGCCGCTTCGGTCCTTGAAGTATTTTAATTTTTACAACAAAGGATGAAAAAGTTTTCCATTACCCTTCTATGTTATTTTAGCAGTAAATTGTGTCGAAAACAGAGGGAAAATACCTTGTGAACAGAGCACCTGTATTTATTGTTACAATGCTCTGGGGTCTATCGATTAAACAACACGAGTTGGTCGGGAGTTAATCTCGATTTCGTAGAAAAGGGGTAATTATGTATTTACTTAAAAAAGTATAAAAAAAACTTTTTACCTCCAAACAAATTCATTTTTATTAAAGTAAATGATAACTGGAATTGGTTCTGCAAATTCTATTCTCATTTTTACACAAACATTTTATTGTAAATTAGTAAACAACTCGAAATTCTGTTTGCTCATTGGCAATCCGAATGATCAACAAACAAGCACCCTATATGCAAATAAGTAACTCATCGGCAATGCATTGGGTGTCTTTTCATTGGTTTGTTGATTCGCGTAAATCATTCATCAATCACTCCCACATTGAATTTCTTTAAAATTTGAGACCTTAATTTAACATTAAGGTCTATAGAAAATACTCTTATTTGAACTTTGATTATTTCTGTAAATATACCAAGAGTAGCGGCAAAAATTAGAAAATGATACACATATATTTTATTTTATTATGGTATTATTTAAAACAAAATAACTAAAGCGATTTAAGCTGCTGCAAATTTCGTTGTGCGTCCTTTTTTTCCTTCTTTCCTTTTTTACGAGTAATTAATTCATCTTTATTAAATCTGACGACCAAAACGGTCAGTTTGAGCTATTTTTACTCTATCTTTTACTTAAGGTAGTTCGATCCTAATAAAAATATCAGACAGAATTTTTTTCTTTTCAGATATTTTGTAGGTCTTTACCTATATGTTCCGAAAATAAAATAAAAATGATATGTCACCGATCATCTTTTCCTGTAATCAAGCTTTGAAAATCAGGCCAAATTCAGTATTTTTCAGCAATATTTACAAAGAATATATAGGGAACTATGAGAACGTGCTTATTGTTTATCTTTCATATAAAATAAATATCAGACAGATTTTTTTTATTTTTTGATATTTCAGAGATATATACTTATGCTATCTGTTACGCTGAAAAAATCTACATGTCACCGTTCGATTAAGAAAGTTATTTGATATAGTTTACGTAAAGGACAATATTCACGGGTAAAGGGAGCTAATTGGCGGGAAAGTGTATGTCAATCTATTCTGACGTCACAAGGAATAGGCCAATACAGGATTATTCCGGCTTGAAAATCAAGTCAATTCCGCATCCGATTCGTGTTACACAAATGCGCCAATCGAATGCGCCGTGTATTAGTGTCGATCTACCTTANTATGTTTTATTATGGTATTATTTAAAACAAAATAACTAAAGCGATTTAAGCTGCTGCAAATTTCGTTGTGCGTCCTTCTTTTTCCTTCTTTCCTTTTTTTACGTGTAATTAATTCATCTTATTTAAATCTGACGACCAAAACGGTCAGTTTGAGCTATTTTTACTCTATCTTTTACTTAAGTATATTATGTTCTTAATCAGCTGGAGGAAACTGAATCCAAATTTCCTAGAATGATTCACATGCTAATTAACATGGCATATAATACGGGGCATCTTCGAGATCTCTCAATATTTTTCTGCCAGTAACCATAAACACTATAGAGTACGGGAGTTCTTTTGCAAAGACTTGCACAAAAGCTCAGCCTACTGAGCTGCAAGTTATCATTATACCCGCTTTAAAACAATTCCAGTCAGCGAACTGCAGACAGAATGTACTCTTTCGAAAGATCAGTGCATTCTGTCAAGTTTAAAAAAAAGTATATGTACGTCAGCTGAACAATGTGTTATTCAAAGGAATATATATACTTGCATATTGCATAATTTATTTATTTTTTGTGACGACAATATGTGCCGATATATACGGCACATATTGTCGCCCCCACTGACGTTTAAATGGCATTGACAAGACCGGCACATATTGTCGCCGGCGACAATATGTGCCGGTAATGTCCAGCACATATTGTCGCCGGCGACAATATGTGCCGATAAGGTCCGCAAATATTGTCGCCGGCGACAATATGTGCAGGGGCGACAATATGTGCCGTAACAGGTGGTCGTATTTCCTGTCTTTGGTAGTGTTAAGAGAATACCATAAACACTGAAGGGATATGGAGTAAATGCAAATGAGACAAAGTCTCTACAATAACATGGTAAAACCGAGCAATGAAACAATGCTTTTATTGTTGTTCTTCATCTTTAATGATGGTACGGGAATACCCCGTCTTTGGTAATGGTGAGGGAATACCTTGTCTTTGTGGAATTCGATTTTCTACCATATTTTATTTGAACAATCAAGACAAAACAAGAGAAATAAACAAACAGGACAATATTGGATATCAGTGGGAAACATGAAGAGTTCACGGAGTTTTCCCATTACATTTAAGATGCTGATTTGAACTGAACAGTCCCGAATTGTCCATTTATATTCATAATATGTAATTACATGTTTAAAGATTTCTTCATATTTTTCGACGAAAATTTAGAATGGGCTAATACCTATTGTATCTTATTTTGTATTAAGTTACATTTGTTAATTGCGTTTTTACTGAAATCAATTTATTTAGTTGATATCGAATTTGGTTTTAACCAAAAACAATTTAGTTGATATCGAATTTGGTTTTAACCAAAAACAAAAAACAAAAAAGCAACAAAGACAACATACCATACAACATATAAGCCGTCATGTCATTCTGTAAAAAGTGGTGTAAAAGAGGAAATGCGGATAAAAAATCATTAGACACTTTCATTAACAAATGCATGGAAGTTGTTGATATCCGAATAAATCATTTTGAAACTCTTTATAAGCAGCAGAATACCATTCCTGCGATTTCAAAAATCAAACGGAAGTTAAAAGATTTGGAAAAAGAGTATACATTTGTTCCGGCAGATAAAGCAGCAAATAACGTGGTCGTTGTTTGACGTAAGTATTACATCGAGGTGCTTCGGAATGAAATTACCAATTCTAATACATTTCAAGCTACCACGTCAACAGAAACACAGATAATTGATGATCACATGATAGCTACAGCTGAACTTAAAGCAACTTCTAATTATAAAAGCATTCCTACTATGTATTGGCTTCCTAAACTACACAAAAATCCTTTCAAATTTCGCTTTATTTCGGCATGAAGTAAATGTTCAACTACACATATTTCTGTTTTATTGACCAGTGCACTTACTACCATAAAAAATCTCGTCATCAACTTTAGCAACAAATGTTATGAATACAGTGGAATCAACTACTTCTGGAGTGTTAAAAATTCGGTAGAAGTTTTGGAAAGACTTCGATCCGTTAAGGAAGCATACACCTCCGTCGATAGCTATGATTTTTCTAACCTTTATACTACATTACCGCATACACTCATCAAAGAGAAATTTTCGTATTTGGTCAAATGGTCCTTCAAAAAATCAGGATGTACGTACAGTTGTTGCAATACATTTAAATCCTTTTTCAGTGACGACAAACATGACAAATATACCAACTGGACTGGTCAGGATATGATAAAAGCATTACATTTTCTTCTTGATAATATTTTTGTTCGTTTCGGTGATACAGTCTATCGGCAAGAAATAGGTATTCCTATGGGTACCAACTGTGCACCTCCCATAGCAGATTTATTTCTTTATTGCTACGAGTCACAATTCATGACAAAAATTCAAAAAGACCCTTCTAAACAGCATTTAGTGGATAAATTTAACAATAAATATAGATATTTGGACGATATTTTGGCTTTAAATAATCCCGAATTTTCTAAATTTATAGATGAAATTTATCCTGCAGAACTTAGTTTAAATAAATCCAATAGCAGCAGTGATTATACTCCTTTTCTTGATCTTGATTTATCAATAAATCAAGGAAAGTTAAACACTAAGGTTTATGATAAAAGGGATGATTTCTCCTTCCCTATAGTCAATTTTCCCCATCTCGACGGCGATGTTCCGTTAGCCCCTTCTTACGTGGTCTACATTTCACAACTTGTTCGATATTCACGAGTATGTTTCTGACTTCAACGACCGAAAACTTTGTCTCACTGAAAAAAACTTCTGCATCAAGGGTTTAGATATCATAAATTCATAAAAAAACATTCTCTAAATTTTATTATAGATACATTGACTTATTAAGGAAATTTGGTAAGTCTACATGCAGGGCTCTTATACATCAGGGCAAACTTCTATGGCAATATCATTTACAAAGCGCATAAATTCAAAATTTGTCCTTCAAAACTTATTTTTCCGTTGAACAAACTCATTCATAAAGGATATAAATACAGCATTGATGTTAAATCTTTACTTTTGGTTTTTGTTGGCAAAAATATTGATCATCTCCTAAATGCTTTACACCATAACTAAATTTAAACAATTTTTCATATTGGCAGTATTTGGCATTGCACAATATCATGTTCTTCTTTCATAATTGATGATGTTGTTATACCAAATCTATTTAGAAGTATTTCAGTTGACATTTCATATGTAAGAAGGCTTGATATCATAGTCAACGGAGAGTATGTGCTTAGCTAGCTGTCAGTAACTGCGAGCATTTGTTCAGACAGTACCTGTCTGTATTGTCTTCATGTTTTATGTACTTCATTGTAAGCGTACTAGTCTTGATAAGTTGGACTTTTTACTAGTTTGATTTTAACTGTGAGTCTTTTTGTGTATTTATTTTTTAGCCATTCACCGCACATAGGGGGAGGGTTTGGATCCAAGAAAACGAGTTTAACCCCACCGCAATTTTTGCGCCTGTCCCAAGTCAGGAATATGTTGGTCATTGGCTTGTCCTTGTCTTCTTATAAAATTTTAGTTTCTTGATATTTGGGTTATTGGATGTGGTTTGTTTCCATTGATTTAGTCACATTTTTTACCTTTTTGGGGCCATTTAGGGCTTGCTTTATGGTGTGAGGTTCCTCACTGTGTTGAAGACCGTACGGTGACACCTAGATGCTTTGTTTTGCGTCGTTTTAACCTGGATATGGGACGTTGTCTCCTTGACATTTACCCCATTTCCTTTCATTTTCAGTATAAGAGCACAACATTAAAAACCAAAATACTTGTACAGTGTGAACTTCCTTCAACCCGAAAGTGACATCAAGTGCTCAAGAGGCGTAAGTATGCAATACTCCGTTTATTACACCCGTCACACTATCAGTGAGTCAATACAGGGTAAAGTCAAAACCAGTAATGTCAAATCCTGTAGGGCGTGACATTTGCGATGCGGGTGCCGGTTAACACTCAATTTTTCTCACTATTTACCTCTGAATCACAAATCCGGGAAAGGCAAAAAAAAAAAAAAAAAACAGACCGGATTACCACTCTCCATTCTCCGCCTCCGACGTTACTATATTGTTGAGTGTTTCATGTAATTCAAATCGGCAAAAGCGGCTTATTAACAAGGTATCACTGCAAAACATTTCAAGTACCAAGGAGTAATGCTTTCCGCTATTTTGACAAAACTTATACTATATCTTTGCAAACGTTACACTAAGACTCCCATCTATCCTGAAAAGTGGTACAGGTTGTCCAGTTTATAACTCGATTAATTCAATCCCTCTCTGTACCGGATTCTCTCCTTCTTAATGAAGCGATCGTAGTGAGTGGAATATAACGACTGGGTTATCCAGTTTACAAAAAAGATAACGGTCATTAGTACTATAAGAAAAGTGATTGAAAAGTTAAATCTATCTATGAATCCAAACAAATCCAACTACGAAAAGGCTTTATATAGAGAGAAATACCGTCAGTAGCAGCACCAGCGTTGACAGAGCTGAAAAATGAAGCAAAAGAAACAAAGAATCATCTTATATTCACATTTAACGACGCACAGAAAGCATTTAATGTTGTTTGGCACTCGGGACTTATGCGTGAAATGTATTAAAATGGTGATTGCAATTTGTGGAATGGTATCAAGATCTTGCCTTCAAAAGGAGTGGACAACTCTCATTGGCATTGGAACACAAGGGATGAGTTTGGTCACATATTGCCATATTGCGTATAAGATCTCTATAAACATGATCATAATTGAATCATTGGACTAGGCGCATATCTTGGAACCTTTACTATTGAATACCTACCGTTATGGATGATGTCTTTCTGGTGTCCTCAATACACTCTAGATGCAGTATATGTTAAACGTATTGTCTGACTATGCAAATAAACATCGATAGATTGAACAACCTATGAATGATGAAGATCTATACATTACATCAAATGCAAAACACTTAGGCATTGAACATGATAAAAGTTCTAAATATAGTGTACATGAAGTTGTTCCATCGGGAATACATACTGCCAAAAACTGTTTTTGCGCTCATGTGTGCAGGGCTGCATGAACTCAATAGAGCAAACCCAGAAACATCAATACACTTGATTAGAATATATGTAATCCCGAGACTACTGTAGTGCCTAGATGCAGTGTGCCCTGAACAAACTAAGGTTACTCTGTAATTTACTAAGCTGCTATATAAATTAAACATCTTCCTGACAGATCAGCAACATGTGCTATTTATATTCTTTATTCGTACTGTACAGCTGATGATACAATCAGAACTACATATGCGCGTTTTAAATTTATTTGGCAACATTATCAGAGAATAAAGATACAAAGGATCAGTGGAATGTGATATTGCCAGTAACTCAAAATCGTCAAGTTGTTGGTTTACAACCGTTAGGGACCGACCTTTTAACCTGAAGGGGGGGAGGGGTATGGTTTTTTTTCTGGATAGAAATTTTTTTCATGTGTATCAACAATTTTTTTTTTCAAAATTTTTAGGCAGAAAGCCTCCTTCAGAATTTTTTTTTCTTCACTTTGGCAGCCAAAATATTTTTTTTTCACATAAAATCGACTCCAAAATATTTTTTTAGAAAAAAAAACATACCCCCCCTTTCAAGTTAAATGGTCGGTCCCTTATAGAACTTTGTAAAATGTACGATCCTAAATCACCTCATGATTTGATAAATGTTCCACCTGGAAGCTATACATTGCTATAATAGAAAAAACGTTGTCAAAAATGCAGTTTCTTATTTTTGATTAGTAAACTGAAGGAAGAAGCCTAAAAAGTCATCCTTAAAGCATCTGTCTGCAGAAAACGTTAAATATTGAACTGTCTATAATATGGAAAACTTGTAATACAGAATCTTACATGACTACAGTTGCATCCGTATTTTATTATTTATTACCACTGGGCCGATGCCTTTACTGGTTGACTGTTGGTCTCCGAGGGTATCCACCAGTCGAGTAGCCAGTACTTCGACGCTGGCCTGAAAACCGATTTTATTTGGACACTTGCAATATTCGAATTTAAAGTTTTTGTTTGAAACTTATCTTTCGTCCAAAACTCTGTCCTTCGCGGAGTTTTGTTTTTCTATTTATATTCTGTAGGTGATATGCTTTCTGTCAACTTTTACACATATTTCTTTGTGGAACTTATGTACTCGTATTATGAAAAAAGATCGTACTAAGTTCGCCAAATCCGACAGAACTAGTCCACTGTGCAAATTGTGCTGTCAGGACGACGAAGATGTTGAACACATTTATCTTGAAATATGATTCCCTCAAATGTGACAAAGATCATTATATCTAGTTAATCAAAAAGAAACTGTTTGGCGAATTAGAAAAAGGACTAGCTCATGAACAGTTCTTCATAACTTGAAACCTACTCCGGCTTATAATTGATTGTTATTATTTTTTGTTTGTTTCCTACGAGATGAACAAGATGAACACCTACCAACTGAGAAATTTTCAATGGTTGTATCCTACACTGTTGACTGTTCTGGTGATTTATGCTCATAGGACGTGTATATATTCACTTTTTATATTTTCTTTTTCGTTGATGTTGAAGTGGGATTGCACAGTTTGTGGATGTCCACCGTGTGGTGATGTGACTGATAGTTAGGAAATATTTAGCAGTTATTTTGCTTTATTCATCTAAAAGTGCAGAAAATAACAAAGAAAGGCTATTGAGTAATATGCCATGTGGTTGTTTATATGTTGTGATTGTCTTCTGTAATTAAATAATGAAAGGATATGTGAGAAAAAGTCTCGACTCTCGACAAATACATTTTGTACGTGGTAAAACCAAACAATGGAAAAACACTTTTATTGAGGTATTCTGTGATAAGCTCTGTTCTCATACCTCATATATATATAGTATGTTCAAGACCGTCCTAAGCACAAGAATTCATTGCTAGATGTCGAACAAAGCTACTCGATACATCAATGTATCTCATTTTTGTTCACGAACTCGGAGTCGTCAAAAACATAAATATAACTGACAAAGTGTTCTTACTATCGCTATTATGCGTTGCCCGACAAAAAGATTGGAGTTTGTATATAACGCAGTGTAGTCCGTAAAAAAAAATTCGTACGAGAGATGTATGCTCTCTCTATATTTCAGTGATGGTGTACATGTTCTGGAGAGAACATCTCATATTGCTACACTGTCATACTTTCAAAGTTATGCATTCTATATTTTGTTATTTCCAAAAGTTTTTTTCTGACCTTTCTGTTTATGGTGCAAAATCTCACTATTTTCTTGCAGTTGACTCGATGAGTGCCCTCAGGTTGTTTATATGTTGTTTTTGTCTTCTAGCGGTCTTTTGTTGACAACGAAAGACAGCGGTTGCAAGAACACTTTGACACGGTTATTTTTTGTTTGTTTGTTGACAATCCCGCATCCATGAACTAAAGGGAATATACATGGATGTAGCGTTGTTTGGAATGTAGCAATGAATTCCACTCAAACAGGACGTTGGATCTTGAGCTTACAATGAGGAATGAGCCAAGTTCTCGTGGTAACTTCTAGATGAAGAACAGCAATAAAGCGTTTTCCCATTGCTTGTTTTCTACCATGTAACTGTTTAGACTTTGTCTAATGCGCATTTACTCCATATCCTTTCACTGTTAATTAAAGAAGAGAATCATAACATAAACAAATACATAGCATTCATATAGTCAATCGAGAAAAAGCTTGGCATAATAAAATCGAAATGTGTAGGCATAATAAACTGGTGGTCATCAAAAACACGAATGTAACAAAAATGTAAATGTCAAAAATTGTAAATATGAGTGTATCGTATCAGAAAATCTCTCATGAACAAGTACACCATACCTGAAAAATATAGAAACACGGGGAATCTACACTACAGAAAAGACAAACTCCGGTTTTAAAAAATGAAGGATATGGAGTAAATACACATGGAACAAAGTCTCTACAAACACATGGTCAAACCAAGCAATGAAACAACGCTTTTGTTGTTCTTCATCTTGAAGTCACCATGAGGCCTTCTACAATGAGTACTGCTCATACCTCACAGTAAGATCATAAGTTGCAGACGGTCCTTAGCACCGGTTTGAGCGGCATTCATTCCTTCATGTGGAACAACGCTATATCCGTGCATCTTTCCTTTTGTTCATTAATGCGGGATTTCCAGCCAACATTGATATAACTGGCAAAGTGTTCTTACATTCGCTGCCCGACAACTAGACTAACAGAAGAAAATCACAACTTATAAAACAACCACAGGACACTCATCGAGTCATTTGGGAGAAAAATCACAAGATGTTGGCACTATAAGCAGGTGGTCAGAATAAAATGTAGAGACTTCAAAATTTGAAAGTACGATAGCATTTACATCTGTCTATAGTTTTCATGATTTGAATTTTTCTTTAACTTCCTCTAGCATAACAAAAACTTCATGTCTAGAAAACTACATGGGATGGGAGTTATCCAGGCAAATGATGAATCCTATAAGCAACACTTCGCACTGCGCACTAAGTTCAACTAAGAATATGTTCCTCACATATTTCCCAAATGCCAAAATTCAGCATGCACATTTTTGATATTCGCATAATTATCCTGCAATATTAAAACTTCCTATCGCTAAATATCGGAGGAATAATCCAACAAATGATATAACTAGTTTGTTATGACGACGGATTGAAAGACTGGCCTCCTTGCTGAGTTTCAGAACAGTCAAAACCTATATACCACTCCAGATTCGTTGAATGGAGTATATAATAGAGAAAAAAAACAGAACCAACATCACAGAGGCCGCGAATAAAATCAATGACTAGGAGTTTTAATAGAACGCCTTGGAAAGGTTTACGTAAAGAAGTCATCGTGCTGCCAATGAAAAGTTAGTTATTAGGTCAAATTCGATAATCAGAATCAAAAGAGACTGTCTCTTCCAGTTTTTGAAATTGAATAACAACACACTTGATGGTACACGTTTTTGGAAGGCATACTTAGGTTTAAAGTTGGAACCGGACCAGTACTGGAACGCATTTAATCCATTGATTTATTTCCGAACTGGAGCCAATATCAGCAACGAAGATTATTTATTATGTCAAAACTGATTGTACAAAGGATCAAAATTAGAAGTGAATTATGGTACCAAAAAGAAAACAGTGCAAACAAAATAACTACCACATGGTATTAATTATCGGAGTGGTGCAAAGGTATGACATTGTATAATCTATTCTTTGAACAACAGTTTTCAGGTAAAACAGGCTGTTCTTGAACCTTTTCCTGGCAAAACAAAAATCATTTTTTGCCAAGAAAAGGTTCATATACAAAATGGTAAAAAATGAATTGAAATTTATAAACGAGTTAAAACTAATCTTCGATTTTGTTATTTTATTAAAATCATATCTCTCACAGGATTTATAGTACAAAATATATTTTGCCGTGTGAAATTTTATCCATTTTTGCATCTTCACATTTACTCACAGTTATAATTATATATCTATATACATGAAGTAATAAATTAACTAAAACATATATTCTAAAATCAACAATCCCGAAAGCGAAAAAGGAAAATCGGGACTCGGACAAAAAATATAAACCATAATATAGAATCATTCTCATACGATTCCAATTTTCCTTCATCCAGAATGTAAATTTCATTTGATTTCAATGTTTAACTATTTTACAATATATCACCTTTTATTTTCTTATCCTTATTAAACACACTGAATAAAGCATTCAAACGAATGATTTTGATAAATCAATAATAAATAATAATTTCTTTACGAAATGATCACAGTATTGATAAGCTATAAATAGTAAATTGCACGTTCCCCTATCTAACACTGCATGTTAAAATTGTCTACCGGAGACAGTCATCCCTTTTGTTCCGATTCAAAAGTCGGAAATTCCGTAACTTTCCTCAGACGGGGGTTGACCTGTTTGATACGTTCTAGACGAATAAGTCTGGGTAGTTATTGGTGTTTGCCCCGGATATGTTTGTGTTTCTCTCTTAGTTTCTTCCTTCACCATTTTGTAAACGTAAGACTTATTCCAATCTCTGTCTCCTTGTTGTTGTTGCTGCTGTTGTTGCCCTGGCTTTGAAACTGTGGAAGAAGTCCTGGAAAAAAACACAGGTCTGTAATAAAAAGCCGCGTTTTTATTTATTTTCAACAAACTCTTTCATATATTTTGTTTTTTGGCCTCAAAATGATTTGTTTTATCCATAAAGCTGATAACATAAGTTGTCGAAACGCCCACGTGTTGATCCGAAGTTTACTGCAACCGCGTTATTTTATTCTTTCGTATATTACCAGGGACAATTTCAGCAGGACTAGTCACCTTACTTTGAAACAAAAACATATATATGTTTAGAATGAATGAAGAATCTTTTTGATGTTAACTATTTTTAGAATAACATTGTTTTTTTTTCTTTGCCAGTGATATCTGAAGAAATGCATCATCAAAAAAGTATAATCGCCATAAGCTTATTGAAAGTAGAGAATTCTGATAAAGAACTTCAATAAACGCGCTATGCCATTGCTTTATTCAAACTTTGTTGTTTGGGAGTTTCATTCATCTACATTCACTCTTTATCCATTCATTTGTTTATTTGAGTTATATACATTCCAAGTAATAAAACCAAAAACGTGATGAAAAATTTTGAATTGGAGCACCCCTAGTAAGCTGAGTTCTCGGCAAACGGTTTAGGTAAATTGAGTTTGCGTATGGTTTAGTCCGGTTGAATAATGTTTAGGCTGGTTGAGAAAAATATAATTAAATTTCCATTTTAATTATGGCTTTCCATATTATTTGATTTTAATGCTGATGATGAGAGGTTACTCCTTGAAACACGTGTAAAGCATAACGAAATTTACTGTTTAATGCAAATTCGGTATTTTTTGTATTTTAAACCATTGTGCCGATGCCACTGCTGGTGGACCAAAGATTCCCGAGGGTTAGTCACCAGGTACTGGATTTGTTCCTATTTTGATATTTTTGGAAATGAGTACTTCTTTTTTGGACTAATTTAGGATTATGGCTTTCAATAATATTTGATTTTAATGCTGCTAATGAGAGGTTACTCTTGAAACGCGTGTACAGCAAAACGAAATTTACTGTTCTTGTTTTTATTTTTTTTTGTATTAAGGATGGTCACTCCTCAAGTTCATAGTATCAAAGTTTTGAAATTAGTATGTTTATTTATTAAAACATCGATCATACATCATTTCAAGCAAAAAATATTATTAGGTCAGTGTGCCTATTTTTGAGATTTAAGTGTCTGAAATTTTGGCGGGAAACCGAACTCCTCTAGATTTTTCACTTACTTTGCATTAAAGCAATCGACCTTTGAAATACAATGAAGATATATCAAGAATTTCATCAAATTTTTTCAAAAGTTTATTCAAGATGTATAGAAACATATTTTGAAAAGTAAAGTGGGTGTCGGTGTGCAAAAGTTTCTAATGCATCCTGCTGGATAAATTATGAGAATTCCGAAAGTCAGAAACAGTTTCAAAAACCTGAGGAGTGACCATCTCTAAGTAGCATTGGATGTTTCAGAGTAATGTTTAGTCTCGGTTTTCGATATTTCAACATTACACTTTACCTATGCGTTACTCTTGCAGCTAACTAGGCGTGTGCAAGTCGCATATAACGACTTCGCGAAAGAAATATACATTATATATCTAGTTCGAAATTTAATTTCAATCATTTCGAATACCCACTCTCTAACCGTATTATCCTAGTTGCCACCAAAAATTATATACTAATTCTTGGCAAATATTGGAAAGTGAATAATTTGACAATTGAAAACATCAAAATCTGTAAAATATATTTTTAACACCAACGGGAAGGTTTGTTTAATTTTCATTCGGATTCATAATCTCAATCTGTAGCGAAAAAAAACAAACAAACTCAATATTTAATGTTGTTTCGTGCTAAATCTTGTATAAAGAAAAAGAAACATTCACCAAAATAAGAAATAATGAAATTAATCTGGCACACAAAGTGAATGTAGATTTGTTCTTGAATACTATGATATTTGTTCCAAAGAAAAACAAATCCATATATTATTTCCTCTTTGAAGCAAATTTCTTTATGCAATCGGAGTTAACTCGCTTGGTCTAATCATAATCTTTTAGAATATACTAACCATCTTTAGCAAGTATCAGTAAAATCAGAAATTTTGGCAGGTTTAAAAAAAGAAAAGAGGGAGTCTGATAAGGGCTGAGGAAAGTGTTTGAATTAATCTGGAGATTACCTTAAGTGCAATAAAGAAAGAAGTATCAACTTAAACAATGACGGACATGTCTTTATATATCACTGCAAACGATGTAGATATTATGTCGGTATAATGGTCAGTTTATAATTCTGGGAAACAAAATATGAACGTTGAAACAAAATTATTGAAAATGATAAGATTTCAACAACTTCATGGAAATCTCAAAATTCGAATTCTATCCCGTTACAAACTGAAATTTGTTCTGAGACGAATGCTTCGAATTTCAAGTGAAGCTTTCATATTTTAAGTTTACAGATTTCGTTCTGATAAAATAAGATCACCAAGACATCGTGTTAATTGAACATTTTACTACGAATTCGTTGCAGAGTTTCAAAACAAATTTCCTTTTGATACGGAATGGAATTCGAAATGGTATCTGTTTTCGTGGAATAGTTAGACATGTGAACTATAATTTTTAGACTGACTGTGGTAAATTAAATGTATACTGTTATAGTACCTATTTCTATTATTGTTAAATGCTGACACCATGCAGCCTTTAATATATAAGTTGTGATTTCGTATATTTGTTTGCGTGTTATACATGTAGTAATTAAAGCTTAATTATTTGGCATTAAAATACAATTTTCTAAATAACTATTGGTCCAATAAATGAATATTTTTGTTGTAATTGAGCTTGTTATATGACCTTATGTTTTCCTATAAGCAATATTGTTCTAAATTAAATTTAAACAATTTTAAGGAATGCATGCGATAAGGATTCGGGTTAAACGTCATACGACATTACTCTTTTGGTAAATGGCGAAAATTATAGGGATTTAATATGTTTAAACTGAAGGAGATAAGTGACATGCGCAAGACAACTACTACTACGGTTTGTTCACATGCGCACATCCCAACTTACTCCTCTGGTTGACCCTGTATTTGAGCCTGGTATGTCTGATCAATGTTGTCCCTCGAATAAAGACCCATGGGGGAATTATATTGTAAATGAACAGCTCTGGGACCATCCGCAGTCTCATCATTATTGACAGACCTGACGCTAATCTGTCTGATTGGAGGAGTTTGCTGAGGTGGAGCAACTTTTATCTGATGTGTTGCAGCCGGTTTTGGCTTGGGTGAAACAGCTGGAGGTGGTCTTTTCTGTCTTGGTTGTTCACCACGTTGTCTCATTGCTTCAAGTTGTGAAGGCATAATATACTCTTGGTCTTCTAACTCCCATGGTTTTAGACCTTCACTTCTCAGAGTCCCTTGCCATGGTTTAGGTCCAGCATCTTCATGCTCTGGTTGAGGGGCTCTATTTATTGGCATTTGTTGGGGAGGAGGTGGTTGTGGAAACCGTTGTGGCTCAGGTTCTTTTGGTCTAGGTTTCGAATAGTCTGTTCCAAAAGACTCATACCCAGCTGAAACTGGTTTTACAAACTTTTTCTTTCCCCTCTTTAGTTCTGCGCAAAATAAATAAAAGTAAAGATTATCAATTGTGATGATATTTAAGATTCTTTCTTTACAATGACATGTCATTTATCATATTATACATAAGAGAAGTGCTGAAAGAAAGGATAATTGGATCAAATTATGAGAGAATCATCATACAGATATATGACTGTCCAAGTGATAACGATATGGACTGACACACGTAGTGATGCCCAGAACGAATACGGGGCATTGTGAATGTGTCGGTGCATATCCTTATCCCGAGAGCTGTCTATATGTTATAATCCTTTCTTTTATAAAAGTCTATATATTATAATCCTCCCACTAACAGTTAGATATTCACGCGTAATATAACAGCATAAGTACCATATAAAATGCAACAAGTCAAACTTACACGTAACGGACATTTCTTTACTTTAATTTTATAAGCTACGTCTTGAAAAAAGTATCTTTTTCATAAGGAAATATTCGTACGGTCCTGTAAAGTTTTAAGCAACATTTTTCTCCCGTACAAATACTTTTATTTATCCTGCAATGGTAGCTTTCACTATACAGATAAAACCCTACGTATATTGCCTTGCTGTATCCTGCACAGCTGTATCTTGTTTACTATACAGGATATCGATTTAAGCCACGCCTACTTTCGGTATTTATGGACAGACAGAAATCGACGAAAAATTCATTTTTATGTTATATTTTCCATTGAATGAAGTTGTTTTATGTATTGCCGGATAAAAACAATATACAATTAGTGTCTTTATATATCAAATGTATTTGTACTCGGCACGAAACAGATTGAAATGCTCGCCAAAGGCTCGCACGTCAATCTGTTTCTAAGCCTTGTACAAATACAGTTGATATTTAAAGACACTAACTATATATTGTCTATATAAGTGACATTTATGGTTGTATTGATGATATCTGCACCGAAGAGACATAAAGTAGTAGAAACGGTCATCTGCATGTCTAAAATTAACTTCAATTTCTATATTTTGTTGTTTTATTCTTTTTTCAATCGTTGCCGTATCGTGCCGGTTAGCAATAGTTGCTGACAATGTTGACATGAATTAACGTTTCTTGAAAATAACTTGATTTGTTTATCGACCTTAGAATTTAATGACATATATATCTGACTGGTTGAACACGAGGCGCTAAACATCACTTATAAATTAGACACAATACCTAAGTTCATAATCAAAAGTGCAAAATGCAATACAACTATAAGAGCAAAAAGTGTAAATCTATTGAAACTGTATGTACGTTTTTTTTTTCAAATGTTTTGATTTGATCTGCACTGATCAGACATAAGTTGTCAAAATGGCCATCTGCAAAAATTAGAATTTACAGTATTTTAAGTATTTAAGGTAGTTCGATCCTAATAAAAATTTCAGACAGATTTTTTTCTTTTTAGATATTTTGTAGGTCTTAATATATAGATTCAAAAAAATAAAATAAAAATGATATGTCACCGATCATCTTTTCCTGTTATCTGGCTTTGAAAATCAGGCCAAATTCAGTATTTGTCAGCAATATTTACAAAGAATATAAAGGGAACTGTGAGAACATGCTTATTGTTTATCTTTCATATAAAATGAATATCAGATAGATTTTTTTTATTGTTTGATATTTCAGAGATATACATTTAAATTATCCGTTACGCAGAAAAAATCTATATGTCACCGTTCGATTAAGAGAAACATTTAATATAGTTTACGAAATAGAAAATATTAACGGGAAAAGGGAGCTAATTCGAGGGAATAAGTATGTCAATCTATTATGACGTCACAGTGAATAGGCCAATACAGAAATATTCCGGTTTGAAAACCATGTCAATTCCGCATCCGACTCGTGTTTCGTAAATGCGCCAATCGAATGCGCCGTGTATTTGTGTCGAACTACCTTAAATAGCTGACTATTATTTAATTTATATTTGCCTTAGCATATAAGTAGAAGAGATTACAGAAGTAATTTAAAAATAAATATATCTTTTACTGAAGAAATTCATTTAGATTACAATTAATACCATCAATGGCAAAGAAGAACTCCTAATTGTAAGTCAAGCTAATATATCTATAGTTTGTACAATAACCATGCATGGATTACATATATATCTACCTATTTACATTGCAGTATATAGATATGACTTTCTAGTCATGGTCATTTGTTTCCAATTCTCACAATTTCACTGGTTTTTCTGAATGTGCTTTGTTACTTTAACAACATAAATCATATTGATTTGGTCAAGTTCGAAATTATTAAAAATGGCCACAAAAGGAAAGCATGGTAGGTAATATTATTGACCGATAATTATTACATTAATCCTGCAATGATGTGTTTTTATAATGTTCACTTCTGCATTATAAACGAGAAAAGTTCAAAAGATGGATAAAGTTTTAAAACCAGAAATAGTCCAATATATATATTATGCCCCCTGATCGAGGTTTTTTCCTTTCTGTGCGTCCGAAACTTAAACCTTGGCTATACGTTTTGAACTATTGAAGATAGACTTATTATACTTGGCAAGTGTATAGGTTTAGTCAAGAGGAAAGTAAATATGCCCCAAAAAATAGGTCAAGGTCAAAGTGGTAAAAATTTAAGTCTTAGATTCCATTTTCATGTTTTCTGTGTAAAGAAAAAATAACTCTAACCAAAAGGTTAAGATTCCATTACCTAATAGATATATAGTTCCCTAGCAGATTCTGGCAAGTAATTATAATTTTCAGCCATTGTAGGTGTTTCCTGTTGTCCCTTTTCTTTCATATGTAGTGTTTTACAAACACATCTTGTTTTATTTACGTCACTACCGTTAAATAGCAATAAAGGAATATGTTGTAAAATGAATTATTCAGACACTGTATCAAGTTTATAAAAAACAGGCGTTTTATAATTGTAAGTTATCTTGAAGTTACCGAGAACCATGATTCTTCTTGCCTCGTTATAAGTTGTTACACATACATGCCCTTTGTCTAGAGCATTGTTCTGTCTGAACAGCTTGCAATATGCATTTGTTCAAATATTCATACATTGTACTACATCTAAAGCAAAAGATACAATGGTTATCTTCGGTTTTACGACGCTTGGTTTGCTGACTGCATTTGTCAAAAGTCTAGCACGCTATTCAATGCACTTAAAAAGGAATGGCGATAATGCAATACAACTGACAAAATCTACTGTATAAGGTGGTTCTACAACGGCCATGCTGGATGTGTACTACTCTATTTGTGTCACCTCGGGGATTTTTCAGCATAAAAAGTTTTCGTCTTTCCCATACTGGGCAATGAGGATAATCATCGTCAGCTTCGCCATTTTGCCCTGCGTAACGAGCTAAATCGATTGAGAACTGAAGGACATTTTATCAAGCACACAAAAAGCAGAACCTCTAACACTTAAACCACTGACTCAACAACATTTTACAAATTAAAATACAACAGTTTGTTTTTCAATATGGTAACTCTTCCATGCAATTTAAAATCTAAAAATGTCCCATAGATGATAATTTCTTTAAATAATGTGAACCCGAGTACATGAATTTAAATCATATCATGTTAATGGGTCAAATGAATCAAAAGTTCTTCAACAGTAAATTAATGATCCTTCAAGTAAGTAATGAAATATGTAAAAATAAAATAGCGCTTTGCTTCTTTTGAGTTCTTAACACACAACATTAACATTTACCGGACAACATCATACATTTAACAATATCTCCAACTCAATTTGATAACAACTTTTACCAATCATCCACATTTTTGCAACATTTAAGCGTTAAAAATTTCCTTTTTGACATAATTAACTTACGTGGCTGATGTTGAGGTTTTTCAGCAAACTGCTGCTTCCTATCTCTGACAGATGTGTACTCGTATTCTTCCTCGGGTACCGGATCTTCAGCCCTAACATAGTCTGGTTGTAGATCTCCTACAGTCTGATATGTTGGTATGTATTGTGGCTGCTGTGGCTGCTGTGGTGGCGGTTGATATTGTTGTGGAGGCGGTTGATATTGTTGTGGAGGTGGTTGATATTGTTGCGGTGGCGGTTGATATTGCTGTTGTTGCGGTGGAGGCTGATATTGCTGTTGTTGCGGTGGAGGCCTATACTGTTGTTGTTGTTGTTGTTGTGGTTGTTGTTGGTAATAGCTCTGTGGTGGGCTAGCTGGAGACATGGCGCTGCCGTAGGATTGCTGCTTTGGTCCAGACACAGGCTGCCATGTCGTCGAGGATTTTTTGGTGGGTGTGAAAGATTGTCCAAATGAAGAACTTCCTCCTCCGAATTTATTCATAGTGATTTTTCTTGGCTGATGACCGGCTATTGGTGGTACAGGCATTTTCGAGTGTGTTGTATCGGATGCTCGTCTCTGCAATCAGTAAAAAGATCCCTATCACTAATACAAACGAAACAAAAACAATTGCATTTTTTATATTTTTTTCAATTATATAAAAGCAAGTTTATACCAGAAATCTGCACGAAGCGTTAACGGAAATATGCCCTAATGGATAAAACAAGTTCCGACCGTTTTTGTTTTGATCAAATATTAGTATAAAATACATAAATTTCAAGTTGAACACATTTTTATTGTGTTTATTTCATCCTTTTTGTACTTGGAAAAAAATAACTGAATGAAAATAAAACTTTCGTGCTGTATTTAGGTATTTAAGAATTTAAGTCCTTAATGTCGTATGATTTCTAACAAAAATTTTGTTATTTCACCCTGGTATTCCTCCTTAATTCTTATTTAAATTCTGTGTATATTGGAAAATAATTGAATCAACTTTTTTTTTACTTTAAATATAATTTAATACATTCCAATTCCACTGTTTTTTTTATATTTAATCAATAACATAACGAAATGCAACATTTTGCAACAGTATACAGAGCAGGACAAGCATACCCTCCCGGAGCACCCGTTGTCACTCTGTTTTTAGTGCTTTAGTTGGGAGTTGTATTAATTTTTTTTCTTGAAAGTGTGACTGATTACATTGCATCACTTTTCTTCAATCTAACCATAATAACAAGACGTATAATGAACGTCATGCGTACAAAGGAATAAATCCGCTTAAAGTGGAGAACAATTAGTCCCCAAATGTATCCTCTCCACACTCGAAATAAAATTCCATTATTGCGATGACCTGCTCCTCCTTATACCTTTTTGTTTGAATCAGTGTTATGTTTAACAAAATATGCCCTATCTTTACCTAGCACTGAATCTTTTTCACCTTTTTTAGTACAGAAAGAATGATGTATCAATATACCAAAAAAATCAATTTGCATAAAAACAGTAAATTTCGTTTTGCTGCGCGTGTGTTTCAAGGGATGACCTCTCATCAGCAGCATCAGAATCAAATAATATAGAAAGCAATAATCCAAAAGTAGTAAAAAAAGAAATACCCATTACCAAAAACATCGAAACAGGAGGCCAAAATTTCGGAGAACTAACTAATTTAACTTCTAATGGGGTGTAGAAATATCAAATGTTAACACTTTTGCAATAGTCAAGATAAGTTGAAGATAGATATTTTAACTTACAAATCTTCAAGAGTTTTTGAGAGTCCACATTTGCATTTTAAAGAAAAGAAATGTCAATTTTTGCAACAACATACTGTGGTTCCAAGCAAAACAAGCATATTTCTCCAGCAAAATATTGAAATTATAGTATATTTTAGACCTGTAGGTGGCCGGTTCGATTACTTATGTCTCGGCATTGCAGATAAAATACTAATTATAAAAAGACATATGTATTACCTATATTTTTTTTCTTTTATGTGATGTCAACATATGATCGTAAAAGGTATCGAAAGTGTATGCGCACGTGTTTAAATGAGTGACCTCTTATCAGCAGCATCAGAATCAAATAATATGGAAAGCAAGAATCCAAAAGAATTCAAAAAAGAAGTACACCGAAACAGGAGGCCAAAATTTCGGAGAACTAACTAATTAAACTTCTCATGTGGTGTAGAAACATCAAATGTTAACACTTTTGCAATAGTCAAGATAAGTTGAAGATAGATATTTTAACTTACAAATCTTCAAGAGTTTTTGCGAGTCCACATTTGCTTCACCCCACTTGTTGAATGTACTTTATCACAATGTATCTTTATAGGCTATCTTTGACCAAAGTAATAATGAAGTAAAGACTTTAAAAGTATTTAGGTGTTCGTTTAGGCGACGAAGCAATGTATCTCTGTTTTAAGGGCATTTATGCAGCTCAGGTAGCCAGTAGATATGCCAATTAGATTGATAACGAATGAAGACAATAATGTTATGTAATTGTAGAGAATATGTGAAGAGTTCGTAAGTACCGTTGTGAAGTAATTTTGTTAACAACTCCTATGGGTTTTGCAAGATATCTGTCACGGACATTGCAATTTCTCTATTCATTCCCTACATCGTGAATTAGGACTCGGTCGTTGTGGTCTTAAGGAGACTCATTCGAACTTCAATCAATGCATTTTATTACCGTGCAATTTCTCTATTCATTCGCTACGTCGTGAATTGGGACTCGTTGTGGTCTTAAGGCGACTCATTCGAAAGTGTATCAACTTTTTTATTCTCCCTTTTTGCTGAATGATTAGCATTTTTCTTAACTGTTCCATCATTAAAATAATTAAAATAATATTTCCAATTGATAGGTTGTGGTTTTTAATAATTTGGATATGAATTTATAATTTGATCATCTGGAATGATCAAATTGTGACAACTTGTGTAAACTTTGTCATATTTCTGATTTCAACTTGAATCTTCAGTTTTGTTAGGTAATATTCTAATCACATTTTACAGCGTCTCTCAGTTTTGAATCTTTTCATTTACAATTTTGGTTATACTGAAAAGGCAACAGGAAAAAGTAGTGTTCATACATATATTATTAGAAAAATAATTATTATTTTATGGTTCAACCATGCCAAAGACCAGCAATGGCCTTAACATAACGTGAAATATTTCATTGTTATCTTTCATAAAAATTACAAAAAAAAGTCTTCAAGTGGGAATTCTGAAGCGGTAAAAAATAACAGAGCATACATGTTTATATTCTGCTGAAGTGAAATATCCAGGCTGCAATTTGATTGGTTACCTTGACAGGGGATAAGAGACCGTATCCCCGTGGTAGCAAATTCACAATTTTTTAACGCTTTTAAAAGAAAAATTATAGCACTTCTAGCAGAATATAAAAGTTATTCGGGCTTCACAGGAGATACGGGTTCATATTCCCTGTCTGTGTCCTATATCCCCTTCGCCTGA
The DNA here is from genome assembly GCA_002080025.1 of Modiolus philippinarum. Classification (NCBI taxonomy): domain Eukaryota; kingdom Metazoa; phylum Mollusca; class Bivalvia; order Mytilida; family Modiolidae; genus Modiolus; species Modiolus philippinarum. The sequence goes on along the minus strand of MJUU01037223.1, from coordinate 23,182 downwards.
CGACTCAGGGGATATAAAACCCAGACAGGGAATATGAACCCGTACACCCTGTGAAGATTCCCGAATAACATATAATATGAATGCAATATGATTCTACAGTTAAAACATTGAAGCCAAAAGTCTTTGAAGGAGTCAGAAATGTTGCAATCGAAAAATATACTTATCTAATATTTCCTGGTAAAGGTTGCAAGGTCTGTGAAACATATTGTGAGTAAAGTGATTGTGTGAAATAGTGCCACTAAGCATTCGAATTTCAACCAATGGCAAATCAAAAAATTTTGGTGCCCGCTGTACCTATAATGCACTAGCTCATCATATGAAAAAGTAATTACAGAATTTCTTTACAAGCTTTGTTAGTTTAATGCCATTGGTGACTGAACAAATACTGAAACCATCATAAGAACTCATAAAATTTATCCAATTCAAGACTATAACAATACTTACGTTGAATACTTGGTTAGATGGTGCTCTTGTCGGGCTGGTTGGTTGTAAGGGTTGAACGTTAGCTCTTCCCGGGGCGGGTCTGAAATTAAATAGGTGTTTGTATATTGTGTTAACGCACTGCAATTTTTTTGTTTCCGAAAAATAAGCACGTTTTTAAAAGTTTTGAAATTTACTCGGTGCTAGGGGCCGTCTTGAACTTACTGTGAGATGTGATTGTTTTCTCGTTGAATGTCTCATGATTACTTCTAGATGAAGAAAAACAATAAAAACGTTGTTCCTTTGCACAATTTCACCATGTATTTGTAAGAATTATGTCCCATGTATTTTACTTCATTCCCTTATTTTTTAAGGGAGATTTAAAAGGATATCTATTAAGTCACTAGTAGTTGATACAGATTGTAAACTATCTTTTACAACAGAATATCTTCTATTAGAATATAGAAATAGTAAAAAAACGATCGGATATTTACATTTGAGAGAAAGAAAAGCAGATTATTGAAAAAAAAATCACAATAGGCTCTGTAAGTCTCGTTGAATTTTGAAACTTCCGGGTACAATTTTTTTACCTGGAAGTTGCATTTTGCACAATAACATATGACGTTCTTAAAAATGTATAATAATTCTAAATTAGACATAATTCTAAAACGTCATCTTTTGGTTGGAGGCGTTTTCAAATTCAAATTTTATCGTGAAATCTCGGTGTTACATGACGAGACTTGCAGACATTATGTACATTTGTTATGGATCCGTAACATCAATTTGTCTCATTATTTTATCTTTTTATTTGCTTAGACTGGTAACACAAGACAGAAAATGTTCGGTACTAGTTCTATAACACAAGATCATGCCAGGTCCTATATATTCTTTAACGCAAATAAAACGGAAAATCAGCAATAATCAAATACTATTTTCAATAACTGTTTGGGAAACTGTGCAAACTTTTATTTTCTTGCATGAACACCCTAAAAGCTACCGTACATTATACTAAACCACAGGGGTAAGTAATGAGTCTCGATGTTTTAATGATACAAGAATATGAAAAAGAGTAGTTGAATCCGAAGCTATGTATAGTTAGTTTTTTGCAACTTGTACAGATGTACATTAACTTAACCATGTTAACTGTTGTACAAGTGGAAGCATGTAAATATATTATCTTGGCTATAAACTAATCCATTGAAAAAAATAATCAAAAGATTGTAATTCATTACTTTTGGATTATGACTTTCCATATTATTTGATTCTAATGCTGCTGATGAGATGTTACTCCTTGAAACACGTGTACAGCATAGCGAAATTTACTGTTTATTTATGCAATTTGGGTATTTTTTGTAATTATAAACGAAATGGACAATTAGTTACTGTAGTGGTTATATCTTCATAATAAAATATGCAGTTGTTTCATCGGTGTATTCATTGGTTTTCGGTGGTAAGAACCTCTCATGGCAAAAAAAAAACTGTCTGGAACACAATTGGAACTCTGGAAGGCTGGATCCGCCAGTGTGGCCATATAGTTGCTGCTTTGAATTTTATTTTCAAATACTTTTTGTTGAGTCATATCTTAAGTTAAGCAAGGCACATGTATTTAATTTGTAGCAAGTTATGTAAAAAAGTAAAATCAACAACTAAAAATGACAGCGTGTCTTAGTTTCTCGATTTCTGGAAATCTACCCTATGTTGTTTTTTTCTGGTCTCAAAAAGTTTTAATAGTAAATATTTCAAAATGTGGGGATAAGCACAAATTGGCATCAAAAATCACTCTCTATGTTAGTGTTTACTTTGAAAGTTATAACAAAACAAAGGGAAAATATAAAGCAAGAGTTGAAACACAATCTGTGATGAATGGATCAAATTCATATTCAAGTCTATACAACCGAAGATGTATAGAACGATTTAAAGTGACGATACTTTTGTTTTTCATTTTAGAATTTGTTTGTCATGTACCGTTTTTCAAAAATTGACTGACTTGGAAAATAAAGTATTTGTACATACCTTCTAATAACATCATATCTTTTATTAAAATTCATTTTACATCCTGTGGTAAGTGTCTAATTAACACAGTTATTTTAAATGATTTGATCTATCAATCAGAAAGGACAAAATGTCATACTATTAACATAGCCTACAGATTTTTGTAATCAATTTGTATTGACATTCCTCTGATCAAAATATTCTCAACAATTTTATAAAATAATCTAATCTGATAAAATAGTGACTATTTGGTGGTCCATATTTCTGCATTTGACAGGGACATATTACAAAGATCTAAAATATATAGCATGCTTATGCCAACTACGTCTGATTAAAAGCACACATTTTCGCTGTTTTCGCGGTTGAAAGTACCTTCGAATTGGACGTAATTTATGGCTTTCCATATTTGATTCTAATGTTGCTGATGAGAGGTAACTCCTTGAAACCCACGTACAGCATAGTTATTATGCAACTCCGGTATTTTTGTATGTTACCATTCGCAAAAATCTATACTTACAAGTATATATTGAATTTTCACAAACTGAGAAAATAAGAAGTCGTAAAAGTAACAATTCATAATAATCAACAAATTACGTATGATTCTGAATATTGTATAATAACCTATTTGTATTAATAATATTCTTCCTCTTCCAGAGAACCTACATACAGATGCCAAAAAATCATCCACTGGCATGTACCTAAATCCTGTTATTAATTAGCATAACTTCAATCACAGAAAAGAATTTTGATTGGAGACTGTTGTATCTGTCAATATTTTACCTTTGTATGTTTAATTCGATCTGACCACCGGCGAACTTGATTGCGTCCTGTGCCTGTTTATGGGTGAACTTTCCGGCGTCACGCCCGTTAATGGAGAGGATGATATCTCCCCTTTGAAGTTCCCCCTCCGCAGGACTGTTCGAAAATACCTGCAAAAAAAAACGAAGAAAATGCTTTATAGTGTTAACATTTAGAATATGAGCTCATATAAAATATTGTCTTGGCATAAGCACAAAACATGCACTCTGCAGAATATAAAATTCATAAATGATGATAATTATTGTGTAGCATGTAATTGGTACTGAATGAAAATAATAAAGAAAACATCACCGTCGTCCTAATTACAATCAGTTTTTCTTCCAAATAACATTTAGAAGTACAAAAACTGTAAGCAAAACTCACTTATATATACACCGTGCTCCCTCGTTTGATCCCAGATTGGCAATATACACTGAAAATCTTGTGAAAAAAATATATCAAGTACGCATAAATTGGTCAACTGATAGATTTTCCATTTTGTATAAGCATCAGCAGTTTAAATATTCGTGGAAATATTATGAATGTGAATTTTCAAATAAGGGTCTCTAAGAATTAACATCAAGCAATCAAGTAAGGCTGTGTTAAACTGTAGCCACCGATTGAATTTTATTCAGTTAGCTCACTTTTGATATAAAAGGTAAATTTGGGGATCCACATAAATCAATAAAATACAAAGTTCCGTTTAAGGTGAATTTTCCGTCGTTTCTAGCATTAGACAAAATAGTTGAAATGTAAAATTACTTCTTTTGTTAAGTTAAGGTTATAGTTGGCTTAAAGAACACTAGTGTCTGAGAGAAAATGTAACTTACTTCTTTTGCTAAAGTTACAAGTTATTAGCGGCTTTATGAACATTAGTGTCTGAGAAAAATTTTCTTTCGTTTCTAGTATTAGACAAAATAGTTAAAATGTAAAATTACTTTTGATAAAGTTTTAGTTTTGGGTAGTTTTACGCTGGAGATGGCATGTTGTCTTCTTGACATTTACCCCATTTGCTTTCTTTTTGCATATTTATGAACACTAGTGTCGTTTCTAGCTTTATACAAAATTGTTAAAATGTAAACTTGCTTCTTTGTTAAAGTTATAAGTTATTAGACTAGTGTCTGAGAGAAAATATACTGTCGTTTCTAGCATTAGTCAAAAATATAAAATTACTTCTTTTTCTAACGTCAACACAAGAAATCAAGGATAAAGAACAATATCATTTGAAGCTTTGAATTGCTTCAAGATTTAATTACATTCACAATAAGCCCTTGAAAATGACCTTCATTGATAAAGAGTATTTGGCATTTAAAATTAATGAAGTAAAACAGAAGATATTCTATTTTGGCATGGCAACTTGTAATGAGCCAGTACCTTTATCTGAAGACTACGCCCCTTGCATTAATTAAGAATCAAGTTTTTTCTTTAATGATAAATTATACAGATCTATGTATTTTCGAATGATGTTCTAAGTAATCATGGACATAGAATCTCACAATGTGTAGAATTAATTTGTATGTAGACAGGTAACTTAAACGATTGGAATATTTTCAAGCAGAGAGTTACTATTATTATCAAAGTTGTCTATTTTTGAATTAAATTTTATATCAGTTTGATTGATAGTGATAGTGTTAAGAATATTTCTGTTAGGCATTCCACAGAACCACTCAATAGTTTAATCAACATAAAAATATATGTAGTTCCAAGTTATGACAGGTGACGAAAGAACTTGTTTTCAATAAAACTGAGTGTTTAGACAATTTTAATGAAAACAATAACAGTAAACACCTACAAGATCCTACAATGGCCGAAAACTACAATCACATGCCACAGTTAACAAGCGAACTTTGTTTTGGGTAGTTTTAACATGGAGATGGGATGTTGTCTCCTTGACATTTACCCCTAGCCTTTCCTTTTCATATGCACTAGAAAAACAATAATAAAGAAGAGACAAACATATATAACGATAGGAATTCGGGATGGCGGGACTTGGTACCGGCACACAGCAAAAGTCGGCATTAGGGTTAAACCGGTTTATGGATACCCAAACCTCTCCTTTCTCTATCCTGTTTCCATATAGTAAAATAAACATACGAATAAAACCCAGTACACTGCAGGTACACTACTAACTCTATGAAAGAAAATTATAACGTAATTTATAAAGATGGGTCAAAGAGTGCTCGTCGCTTAACTGCCGGCTAACTAAAGGAACCTACTGGTAAAACACTGTCCCACAACGGAAGAAAAATCAAACTCAAAACTTCCGAGTTCAAACGCCTCAGAATAAAAGGTTAAATGTGAGTTTTATACATCGATAATTTTAATTCACTTACTTAAATCAATAGTCCTTGTACAGAGACGTAAGTTGTCGAAACAAGTCTCCATTTGTACTTGTTTTTGAGAAAATTTCTAATGGATGTTTAATCATACTTTCAAATTTTGGCATTTTATATTTTCAGTTTGAAAAATGTTATTCTAACCGCCTGTTTAAAATGCTAGCATCTCATGATTTTACTATGCCAAGTTTTCTTACAATTGATTCTATGAGTGCCCTCTGGTTGTTCATATGGCGTTACTGTCGCCTATTACTCTTTTTGTCGGGCAACGATTGTAAGAACATTTTGCCAATTAATTTTACGTTTATTGACAATCCCATATCCATGGGTTTAATGCTTTACGAGGATCAAAGCAGATCGATCATCTTGTCTGACATTATGCCAAACAGAACAGAACATGTACTTTGCTGTGATGCTTTATCCAATTGTTCATTAAACCAGCCTTCTAATTGAATTCTTAGGAATTTTGTATCGGTAAAATACCGTATGGTTACTATACTCATAAGAATACCTGTGTGACTTTCATCAAAGTTGTATTTGAACATTTACATTAGAGTGATTTGGAAATGCATTCAAATATAAAATATTGACAGATTTTGCTAAATCCTTGTCTCCTTTGCTTTTATCTACTAAAAGTATATATTTTGGAATTATGAAAAGTGTCTACAAAGCTTAGTAGAGATTTTGTCTTATTTGTATTTACTCCATATCCCTTCATTGTTAAATATACCAAAATGTACTAATTAGTGCAATTCACTAGTATGTGCAATAAGGCCAAAACGCACAAGAACATATCAAAAAAGACCTTCTAAGGATATGTGAATGGGTGCCTTTGTCCAGTAAAGTTTATAAATTCATCGAAAAAGCTGTTCCAATATAAAACGTTGATCGGATTTTACCTTGCTCAAATTGTTTCAAAGGTTATTGCACAACGGAAGTAAGAAATATTTGGCTTATTACTTTAAAGGCTTCGCAAAAGTGAGTTTTACTCATTAACTTTATATCCGTTTGTATAACTATAATAAAGATAACAGGAAACACCTGCAATGACCGAAAATCACAATCGCATGCCACAATCACATGAAAGACCTATAAGAGACAAAGGACAGACGTAAACAACGATCGGAACTCTTGAAAGCCGACTTGGAACTGGCACTAGCAAGAGCTACCGGTAGAGTTAAACCGGTTTATGGGCACCAAAACCAACTTTCTTTATCCTGTTTCCTTGTATAATAAATATACAAATAAATCTCAAAACAGTTAGACTAGATAACTCCGAGACCAGTATCTTGGATATGAAAGAATAAAGCACCGATTGCAGTTGTGAACACTGTTATATCTGTTGTGATAAATCTGCAAACTATACATGTACACACTTGTAATCGGTGAAGGTGCAACTAAGGTTATAGAACTCATTAACAAATACATTTATACAAAACAATGTAGGTGTCTGCAGATATACAGAATATTATTAATAGAAGAAGATGGCATAATGCCATTACACTGCATGAAGATGAAAGTGATAAGTAACGACAGTATCTTATCTATGGGGTTCTACTGAGGTAACCAATTACTAATATTGATACTTGATATAAATAATCACTTTTCCTTCTCTAACTCTTGTAGAGGGGTTGATGTTTTTATTACTATATTATTATTATTGATGTTCTGGAAATATTTATAGTCTTTAATCCTTGACTTTACATTTTTATGATCTCGGATTGTTATTGTATTTCAATCTGCTTTTTATAGTTTTACGAAAATATATTATGTTAAATGGTCACAATATGCAATCTATACTTACGATTTTTCATCTTAAATCTGTATTTCTTACTTTTTTCCCATTTAATCATAACATTTTCAATAATTGTAGTAATATGCGGTTACAAATAAAATTACGTTTTTGGCTACATATGCAAACAGCAAAGCATCAAAAAGCAAGCATTGTTTTAAAAATATAATTTAGATCTTACCCTTATATCGATTGGTTCACTTCCGGCCCGGGTAAACACTCTTATGAGAGCCATTCTTATTTTATGCCTGCCCCCATACCAGAATGCAGAAGTTTGTCTTCATAAACAATTTTATATATAACAATATAATTATCTTTATTGTAGATGATAATTAGAAATGGAGGGAGGAATGTATTATTAAGACATGTATTACTAAGTGGTGTCAGAGGTGGGATACAAATCGGTTTGATCTTGAACATAAAGGTCAACATTCAAAGGATTGTAACTGTCGTATTCATTAAAAAAAATGCAGTGTTAAATTTTTTTTTTGATTTTATGCTTTTATCAATTTAGTTGACCACAGTTTTAGCACTGTGTTTTTTTCTGAAATGATTACATTTTCCTACAAATTTTGGGATGTGCACAATAAAATCGAACTGTACATAACCGGAAGGCTTCATCCTTTCTTCATTCCACAACTTGAATAAGTTCGTTAAACTATGGAACCAAATCTTTTCGTGATTATACAAGAATACAAGAACTTCATTTGCCATATACACAAGATAATATCTGTGGCATAATATTATACATTGTAGTCAAAATATAGAAATTGGTCAAACGTTTTACATGCATTTAAATTTAAAAATGGGATTTCAGCTATATGCGTAAACTTTGAGTAATAGTTTGAATAACACATGTATTAAGAAGAGAAAAGTGATAAATTATACAATGAAATGAATTAAACACAAAGTAAAGCAACCGTTTCCTTTTGCCAGTTAACTTAACATTTGAATCAAAAAGGTTTTAATTTTAACAAATTTATAAGAAAATACAATAGTAAGAACAAAATAATGTTTGTTCGGTTTTGAAATTTCTGATATAGTATGAAGTTTCATTTTGCAGGTAATTTGTAAAATTGTAGATTAAGGATGTACATGTTAGAAAAACAATTTTGATTTTTGTTGCATTTATACGAACGATATAGATTGTTGCACCTACTAGTATTTATTTTGTGGCGAATTAGGCAAAGGGTATATAGTTTATCCGTTCATTATTTTTTTACTTAAATGGTTGTACTAATGTACTTATCATAAGGATTTTGATTTTCGTATATTTGCAAATTATAAAGATTTTTAACTTCACAATACTGGCCTGAATCAAGATGTATATCTTGAGTGCATCATAATTATGTATTTTGAAGATACATCTTATAATTCCACAGAACCTAACTATGAAATAATGCTCTTAAATCTTTTGATATACCTATTAAAAATAATGACCTTTGATAAATATGGCCAAGTTATGAATGTTTTGGTATCAACTGTACAGTTCTGTAATCATGGTAAACGGTACAGACAAACAAGGCAATTGGATATATTTAATTTTTATATGTACTCTGTATAATCTGTAATTTAAATGGGGATACTATACAATTATGGCACTTCAACAAGAACAATATGGGGTTTAACGGAGCAATAAAGTAATATTGAACGAGGGTTTACCCCGAGTTCAATATTATCTTCTGCGCTCCGTTAAACCGCATATTGATCGAGTATAGAAGTGTGATAATTGTTTTATTATATTTTAGTGCCATGGCTTAGGTCACTGATGACAAATAAAAGGGGTGTGGTATATCTATTGTGGATGTGAAAGGGTGTGGCCTGAAAACGTCAATCAAAGTTACTTTGCAATATGATGATTTATCATGATCAACTGTGCAATATGATGTTTTATTTAGCAGGTGTGTTTCTTTATTTTATACACAGAAACAAAAGTACAAATAAAATAATTAATGTTAGTCCGGAATCTTTACATGGGATACAGGTTCATATTCCCTGTCTGTTTTACGGCTAAGGAATATAGGACACAGAGAGGGAATATGAACCCTTATCCCCTGTGAAGCCCGAATAACTGATATATTCTACTGAAGTGCTATAAAATAATAATTTGAAAGCGTTTAAAATTGTGATTTTGCTACAACGGGGATACGGTCTCGTATTCCATGTCAAGGAATCAAAATGCAGATTTACCTGGATATTTCACTTCAGCAGAATATTTACTTATAGAGGTAAAACTGAGGACGAGCTTTCAATTGCATCAAACGATTTGTTAGACTTAGTGCTTTATAAATGGGCTATGTACTGAACTACATATATTTGAGATTAATAAAAAAACACTTGAGTCTGAAGAAAATAACTCAAAGAGAAATATTTTTTCAATGAGGAAAATGGACAGATAAGGAGTCCTACAATTGCATGTCACGAAATTTCAAATATATCGAGTTTGGTTCCCGCCAAAGCTCCCCGAAATCGTACACTTTTGTTTATTTATTTTTTTAAGAAATTAGGGCAATAACAAAATTACCGAACAGAATTGTCAAGAGCATAAGTCCAAGATGCAAAAACAAAGCAGGTGGAAAATTAATCGGTAAATTGCAGACCGCAATGGTCCTAACTTGATAGAGGCATTTCGGAAAAGATGTTTGATTTAACGGTAGGTTAAACCGGTTTTATCACGCTCCGATCCTCCCCTTTCATTGTGGTAGTGTCCGGTAGCAACTCAACAGCAATTGCTATTGAAATGGCGTAGTCAGGATAAATAAGAAATGATCATCCCAGTATCACATTCAAAACTCAAGTATACAAGAAGCAAGGATGTGGGTAAATTCGCTGTTGACATGAGTCAAGCATATACCTTGTTATCAAGTTGCTAATTGTAACATACCGGAACGTGTTAACTTATGTAAAGAATGACTTTTACTTTCAAAAAAGGAATCTGGCAAGCAGCCATCGCATGTTTTAACCTTCATACAAATCACCGATTCTAAATGTTAATTATTTGACGTATAACAACAAAGAGAAAGGTAGAATACCATGGCAATTACACAAAGGTGTACAATAAACTTCAAGGACAATAAACAAGAAGGCAATGTAAGGGGAAACTAAAAAAATAGGAGCAATAGGAATGAAGATATGATCAAATCATCTGCTTCAGAATCGAAATAGGATCCATATCGGTCAAAGAGTCAACCTGAATTTTAATGCATTTCGTGTTTGAGCATTACTTATTCTGCTTTGTATAATTTTTTTGGTATTGTATTTTCTTGATACAATATGGATGTAATTTGCAAATTAATAAATCAGATAAAAACTTGAACGCTGGTGTACAACTGATTTTACCATCTGATGTCAAATTTTTACTATTATATTGTCTTTTTTCACTTTTTAGTCCACATGGCTATAGCCAGGGTGAGCCTTTGCCATTTATTAGCGTTCGTCGTCCGTCCGTCCGACCTTGACTTTTCATTTAAAGATCTTCGCCCCAGAAACAACTAATCAATTGTTATCACACATGGTCACCACAATAGTCCTAGGAAGGCCTCTTTCGAAGTTTTATATTCGAACCTAACATGCCCACCATCGGAGAAGAAAGTTTAAGAAAAGACCCTATAAAAATACATTCAAAGTTGGAGCCTTTATAGTATTTATTGTATCTGTGTAGTCTCCTTCAATGTTTGCGGTTTTTAGCTCACCTGGTTTAAGCCTAGGTGAGCTTTTGCCATCACTTTGCGTCCGTCGTCCGTCCGCCCGGCATAAACCTTTCATTCAAAGGTCTTCTTCTCAGGAAGAAAACTTGTCTATAATAGTCCTTACATGGTCCCTGCAAAATAGGCGTTTCTCAGGTCCATGCTTTACCCAAGTTCACCCCACCTGGGGAACATATTTAAACAATCGACTCTATGTTTAAAAAAATATTTAAAGAAATTCTCCTCTGAAACTTCTGGTTCAGTTGCAACAAAACTTGATCACAAAAGTCCTTACGTGGTCTCCTGCAAACAAGATATTTTATGATTCAAACTATATCCATGATGGCTGTCAGCAGGGAAGATTGTTTACATTGGGCCCATTGAAACACTTTCAACGCTTAACATTTAGATCATATTGATTATTTGTTCTCTTTCAGTTAATGGTCTTCAAAACGTTTAGATTTTATCTGCACTGAAGAGACATAATTTGTCGAAATGCGCATATGCAGAATTTAAATTCACAGTAACTTCGGTATTTAGTTATTTCAAAGTCTTCTTTATACCACTAGGCAGATTGAAACCATGGTTTAACTCTGGCTTCTTTATCATAGACTATACAAAATCAGGTGAGAGGTACAGGCTCTTGGGAGTCTCTTGTTATATTCGTAATTCATCCAAGATGGCCACAAGCAATGAACACAGTTTATCATAAGGACCCTATGGGAAATGCATTCAAAGATCTTCTTTAAAAGGACTGAGCTAACTGAAATACCAAACTTAGTCACAAAAGTCTATGGGTGGTCCCCTTTAAAGTTCGTTATTTTAAATATTCGTACCTGATCCCAACGGGGAACATAGAGACTCATTTGGAAATGCAGTAAAAGATCTTATCCTCTGAAACACTAAGACAACTGAAACAAAACTTATAGTCATAATAGTTCTTGGTTGTTCCCATTGAAAGCTTATCATTTTTATCTTCGTACCTCATCCTAGATTGCTGCCAACATATATAGTTTAAAATAGGGACCCTATGTGAAACGCATTCAAAGACCTTCTCCTCTGAAACAACTGAGCCAACTGGAATTCGAATTTGTCGTAATAGTCTTTAAAGTTTTTGATTTTGATGTTCGTAACTCATCCAGATCGCCACCAGCTAGGAATTCACCGGCAAACGAATAACGAAGCAAAAATGAAAAAAGGAGAAATTCAAAAAAAAAATCCAAAATCACGACAATTCAAATCCAACACTAATTGAGATAGCATGACAAAGACAAAACAAACAATAAAACAATATTGTAACAGCACAACAAAGCTAACACTACCAGTGTGAACCCCTACAAAAACTTGAGGTATCATCAAGTGCTCCGGAGAGGTAGCATGATCTGCTCCACTGACCACTGTCACATTGCCGGTGAAAAGTCCGGTTCTGTCATATAAGGTGTCCACCAGTCCAGCAACAAACTCTGGATGTACCTAAAGACACATATTCTCACCCGCAAAACAGAAACACTGCAACGTTCCGGCAAAACACGGCGGCCGTAAAGGTTCCGTGGTGACAATTGCAACAGTTACTGAACATACCCTTGATGCACAAGTTTTTGAGACAATAATTTCGAGGTGTTGACAAAATCGCTGTACAAATTACAGGCACGACAATAGCGAATGACTTGTTAAATGTAGACGTCATATGCCAGAGCTGTCGTAATATTGCTGCTCAAAAACTTAGTTTGACATAGGGTCCTATTGGAAATGCATTGAAAGATCTTCTCCTTTGAAAATACTGAGCCAAATGCAACCAAAATTTGTACCAATAGTTTTTTGGTTGTCTCTTTTAGAGTGTATGATTTTTATATTCGTACTTCAATTTAGATGGCAACCAGCAGGGAACAAGTTTAATATTTAACTTTTGGTAAATTCATCCAAATATCGTATTGTCTGGAACCACAGAGCGAATTGGAACTTAACCTTTTCACAATAATTGGTTGTCCTTTTGTGGTCCCCTTGAACGTTTGGGATTTTTATCTTCATACCTCATTCAAGATGGCCGCCAGCGGGGAACATAGTTTAACATAGGGACCCTATGGGAAATGCATTCAAAGGTCTTCTCAACTCAAACAACTTCGTTAATTGAAACTTAACTTGGTAACGGTAGTCCTTGGATGCTCCCTTTCAAAGGTTGTGATTTTTATGTTATTATCTCATCTAAGATGGCCACCAGAGTAGAACACAGTTTAACATAGTGCCTATTGGATTCATGCATTCAGAAGTCTTCTCGAAAACCACAGCACCAATGGTCAATGGTATATAGGTTGCCCCCTTTATTTTTTAGATGCTCATACCTAATCAAGGTTGAAGCTAGCGGCCACATAACCTTGAAAGATTGCCGCTTGGATTGTCAGAAGGCCATGGTATAAGTGAGCGTAACAGGATCTTGACTAAGCACAAGAGATATAAGAAAAAAAAACTTACAGCACCGAAACAGGTAGAATATCTATAGAATCTTTCATTTAAGAGATTCAAAATATTGAAAAGAGAAATTGATTATATAATTTACTAGGAGACTTGGTAGAAATTTCAAAAGTTCATTTCTCAAAGCAAACAAACCTTGACATTTTTTTAATTCCAATGGTTCCATCATTTCTGAATGATACAAAAAATGTAAATTACCCCATTACGTTTGAAATTATAATTGTTCTCTGGTAATGTAAATAGGACCCCAGGTTGACAATTTAATAAAATTAATACAAAGTCATGAATTTCAGCACTAATATTTTGGTATTACTACAGACGCCAAACATACAGACCAAGGAGCTACACTCTCAGTGCTTTTCATGAAAATTCAGTGAAAAAAGAATTTGAAAAATTGAAAACTTAGTCGGCATATTTTATATTATGTTTTAACATAATTGGTTTTGGATTAAAGCCAGACCATGTTCATTTGCAATGTACATGTACTTACTTTAAGTGTATATATTTGCTTAATTGCAAAACATATTTCCTCATTTGTTTGTCTATTAAAAAACTTCAAAAGTGTAAAATATCTTCGTTTTCAATGATTGTGGGCGTATATAACGTGATCGTAATCAGAAATCGACAGACGGAATATAGTTTCGATACAACAAACAAACGATTCTTATCTCTAAGTGAATTATATAATCAATTTCAGCTACAATGTATCACGCGCATCTGTATGAACATCTTTGATGTGTACAGGTAATTAATTTGTACAATTAACTTGTTGCTGGAATGCGAACTCAGGCTTTCGTAATGAGCAACAGACGACCAGAAGAACTTCCGGAAATATCAGGATTTATCGGTTTATTGTTTATCAATTGTTGGTCAAAACATTTTTCCGGAATGCAAAACAAAAAAAAACGAATATTTGATACTAAAATTCATTATACGACACGACAAAATAACATACCCGCCAATTCTGGTATTGAAGCACAAGTCCGGCGTCGTTCACTTTGTTTTTACTGACAAGTTTTTATTTTATATGAACTAAAGTGAAATTTAACAACTAATTAACTTTTCCACAATATTTATTCTTTCAAGAACATAGAGGTTAAAGTAGAGGAGTTGGAAATCTGGGGAGGGGTGCGACATTGTTGCTCATAGATGCAGTATTTTTTTTTTTATGTTTTCCATGTTTACAAATTAAAATTAATCAAATCAAACTTATGCCATCGTTAATCAAAAAAGTATCTACCAAAGGTGCAAGTAATCAAAATTAAGTAAGTGTTGTACCTTCAGTGAACCCCAAATACCTGGTTCCTAAAACAGTAGCAGCACGGGTTAAATCGCACATGCTTGGTTTCTGGTTACAGATAACAACCACTAAAAGCATGCTTCTTATCAATTATCACTCAATCAAAATATTTAACTTAATGATTAAACATGAGTTATGATGCAACTTTAATTAATTGAAAAATTGATTGGCTCAATCGGACAAAAGGTCAAAACAAAAATGTCTAAAGGATGAAAATGAAACTTACCCGTGTCGCTGAAGGAAGTGGTGGGGAGGATGACGAGAAAGAGGCTCACGTCGTTGTATTTTTCTTATTAACGTCAATGTAATTATAATCAATGACAGAATTCGCAGCGGAAGCCGTCAGTCTCTCTCACCTGTGTTAACCCACGTATCACATTCACCTGCCTACTAAATATGGTAACGCTATGAATAACAAATAAAACATACCCTCTGTAAAACCAAGGCTTGGTTTAAATCCTTTCCACCCTGCAATCGGAATCCCCAGGGGGTATCGAACGAGTCCCGATACAACTTCACCAGCATTTCTTCTGTCAAATTCTAGGCACCATCCTGGAACATTAGCAATCGGGATCAATTTCACATTCCCGTCGAAATCGAGGCACAGTGTAAAGATAGTGAATGCCAACATACAGGCATAAAAGCATATATATAAAACAACGGTACATTGATTAGAATCAGAAGTAAGAGTTGCCAACATAGGAAGATGGTAATAAATCATAAATACACAAAATCCGACAATTTGTAAAAATTTTCAGAAATCGTTCTCATATTCAGAACTATGAAATTTAAATGCTATACTTCTAACTGAAAAGCTGATTTCAAAATTAAAATGTTAAAAGTTATAAGAATTATAAAAATGTCTTACCCCGAGAAAAGCAGTCTGTCCTTTTTCCCTTCTAAAATTGCACTAAGACCTGTAATTGCGGGTTATATCACATCCATTCATTTCTTTGTGATTACAAACAGATGATGTTAATTTCTATATCTGTATGTATGTATGTGTTATAATACATATATTTATCTATGTGTAATATTGCTTAACATCCCTAAGAGCAGTTCAGTTTCATATCTTGTTAAATAACTCATTCATTATGTACCATTATTACTATATCATCTCGTACTATTTTCTTTTGCCAAAAAACATAAAAATAATAAAAATAAAATAATGTGATTTTTATAAAAACAGACATTGAAAAAATGAATTTTTTTTTAAATAAACAATGAAAGGATATATAGTAAATGCACATGAGACAAAGTCTCTACAAATACATAGTAGAACCAAGCAAAGGAACAATGGCTTTTTTGTTGTTCTTCATCTTGAAAACTCTTCAATACTTGTTGTTGTTTCAGAAAAAATTAACGACACCCTACTCCTACGACGTAAGAGGTTGAAATTCCGTTCCTCCATACTCAATATCAGAAAAAAGTAGCATTTATTTTGCCCCGAGCGTTAGCGAGGGGTTTAAATGTCACCATAAAGTGCCAACCGTGGTAAAAACAATATAAATAATTTAGGTCATGAATTAATATTATTTTTAACACAAAGCTAAAGAAGGACGTCATATTAGAATAATGTTTTAATTCAAATCGTAAAAGAGCATTTTGTCTGTTTTTTTTTTTTTTCCTTAAAATTAGCAAAAATATAGTAAGAACACCTTATTTTCATTACGTCATTTTCATTTGCCGCCTCGCTTATTGTAATATACAAATCTCCCTCGACTAAAACTATTTATGTCTCTCAAAAAATTGTCAGGGCAAATGATGGCACAGTGTATAAATTTGAGGAAAGTGCAGTCTTAAGTATCATAAAACAGGTGGGTCGTAACGAAGCCAAACACTATATTGGACTTAGTTTTTTTTGTGATTTCTTGCTTTATAATTATAGGGAACGTGTTTTATGTTCAATTTGTCAAGACGAGCCATAGCGACTTAACAATACAAATTCAACTCTCCTTTAAACGGGGTAGAATTTCTTTAAACCTGTTATGGACACTTCTTTTGTTATAAAAGACACTTGAATTCTAAGAGGCTTATCAGCTGGCAAAAGATTTACACTCTGGTGGTATTTACTCTTGGTTCACATATGTATCTAGCATTACTTTGAATTAAAAGATCTAAGTGAATGTAAAACAGAAAAAACAAACCAAAAATTTAAAATGTTACATAAAAAATTCTGTCACAAATTATAATCATTCATTAATTAATGAAAAAATAAATAATCTAAAAGAGGAAAATAAAAACTTTCATTACAAATTTTTCAAAATCACGAAAAACATGCCCGAATTTTACCTTTCACATAAAAAAAAAAGAGATTCGAAAACTTATAACTAAATTCAGAGTTAGTGACCATATGTTGTTAATTGAAGAAGGGAGGTATAAAAACATTCCAAGATGTCAAAGACTATGTAAAACTTGTAACGTCATAGAGGATGAGTTCCACTTCTTTTTTAGCTGTAAAATTAGTTCTTCATGTCGAAAGCAATTTTTAGATTACTATCAGTGTAATATAACACATTTTAATTTACTAAACCAATTAGACAAACTTGTTCTAATTCTTAATCCGTCAACACCCGATGATAATAAAACAGTGGTATCTTATATACAGCAGTCATTAGAACTGAGGAAAGATGACCCTCATACTATTTTAGTATCGAAATAATACTGTCTTACTTTTTCTTTTTTGTTTTATTTGTTCATATTTGTTATCAGTGTTTAAATGTATTGTTTAAATGTTTTTGCTACAACCCTAACGGGTTAAATAATTTTCAATAAAGATCTATTGTCAATGGGTTGACCAATTCCAATTTAAACTAGAGAATATGTCTATAAGACACGGATGCCCCGCCATAAAATTTATCGCACAGATTTACCCAAGTCAATCATTCATACAATTAGTTCCCTGATACAGAATTGTGTTGAAATGCAAAATTTGACCAAAGTTATTCAACCAAAAATGTAGGTCATGGACATCCAATTGTTAGTGAAATGCGAAGATCTCTTTTAGGCGAATCTTATAGTGAATTATCATGATGCTACAATACATAGTAGTTGAGAAATAGACTTAACCGCAAAACTTAACCAAAGTCACTGAAGCGTTAAATATAGGTCAAAGCCACCTAACTGTCAATGATTTGGGTAGTACCCATCAAGGCAATTAATGGCTGATAAGACATTTAGTCCAACCACTTTTGTAACCCAAAACCACATTTGTAATCAAGGGATTACAAAAGTGGTTGGGATTACAAAAGTGGTTGTAACAAAGCATCATTGTCCTATAATGTGTAGTTAATGAAAAATGGACTTTAACACAAAACTTAACCAAAGTTACTGAATCGTGAAATGTAGGTCAAAGCCGCCTTACTGTCAATAATTTGGGAAGTACTCATCAAGGTAATGAATTTGATGAAACATCATTGTCCTATAATGTGTAGTTGTTGAGAAATAGACTTTAATGCAAAACTTAACCAAAGTCAATGAAGCATAAAGTGTAGGTCAGAGCCACCAAATTGTCAATGGTTTGGGTAGTACTCATCAAGGCAATTAATTTGATGAAACGCCATTGTCCTATAATGTGTAGTTGTTGAGAATGGACTTTAACACAAAACTTAACCAGAGTCACTCAAGCATGAAATGTAGGTCAAAGAGTCATACTACCCAGTGAACCCTGTAGTACTATCAAATATCTACCTACTGGCCTACTATTATTGTTCTTCCTCTTACAGTTTCTGAGAAATGTACTTAATCGCAAAACTTAGCCGGACGTACGGACGGACGGACAAGGGTAACACTATATGCCCCGTCCACATTCTTGGGCGGGGCATAAAAACTAATTCTTAGTGGCTACTAGTTCTTATAACAACTAGAGACTTGAAATCCACTCAACTGTGAATGCTAGTTGATGATTTCACTTCAATTAAGTTACTACACATCGATATCTTGGGTAATTTTCATTACATGATCGGAGCGGTATTTCGTATGATTAAAGAGAAGCTATATCTGACAAAATTAAAAGAAGTGGGTCATTTAGCAGTGCATTGTGTTCCAGTCTTTGGTCTTTGCAAAATATACCGAATCGTTGTCAAAATTCGTATATGGTGGTCTCTGGTAAGTGCATTTCCTAGGAATGAAATTAATATATGCCTCAGTTTTATGTTTTCTGACATATTAGCAGTCGAAAATGACTGAAAATAGCCTTTTATGTAAAAAAGAGAGGATAACAGGAAACGTCTACAATGGCTGAAAATTACAGTCACATTTCACAATCTGCCAGGGAACTACACCGGAAAAACACAAACAAAACAAAAGACAAAACGTAAATAACGATAGGAACTCGGGACAGCCGGACTTTGTACTGGCACTAGCAAAAGCCAGGGGTAGGATTAAACCAGTTTATGGGTACCCAAACTCTCCTTTATCTGTCCCGTTTCCCTATATTATCATAAACATATGAATAAAACCAAATACAGACAGATTACTAACTCAATGACCACAATCTTGAAAGGAGAGTAAATGACATACGTAATTTTGAAAGATGGGTCAAGGGGTGCTCGCCTCTAACATGCCGGCTATGTCAAGGGCATTTAAGCCATTTTACAGTGTTTGTGAAAACAATACTACTCGAAGGACACCGAGAACCAAGAGCAATTTTTTTGTTGGTACTGTATAAACATTTGCCTTTCCAAGCGGCAGTTAGTTAAGTTTGATTTTTGAGGTCCTATGCAACGAAATTTAACAAAACGTCCAAAAATTGTCCAAATCTGTGAAAATTAAATTCAAATGAAAAGTTCATTGGTTGAAATTTTTATCTAAAAGTATGAAAATGCATTTGAATTGATTTTGTTATAATGTATATAACAGACCAGCTGTATTAAACCTTTTTTGTAGAGGATTTAGTACATTCGCAAAATTGGTTTGCTTAATAATATAACTTCACGGGAAAGTGGCCATTCCTCTTTTTGAGCTAATGTTCAGTTATCTAGCATTATGAGAAAGTCAATCATTTTATGGTCCATTCTACACTGTAGCCATGTACCTGTACAAAATGTGACAATTCTTACATAATATTGCGCGAAAATTATGTCATCTGGAATTTCATGTCATGCATACACAAGTAAAAAAAGTATAAAGCTTAATTAACCCAAAATAACTTCCTGATCTCAGCATATGATAAGTGTTAAACCGAGAGACAGCAGAACCTACTTCCAAGCTCGTGAATGTCAGCTCATCCAATGTGTTTTTTTTTGTCTTTCAGCTGCATGTCTGATTTTAATATTCACTGAAGAAACTTAAGTTGTCGAGAGGGCCATCCCCAGAATTTTACTTCAATTTCAATATTTATTTCTTTTATTTGTTTTATAAAACTCATAAGAATGGGAAACAAAGAAACATTAATTTATATTGACAAGATATTGCGTATATGAAACTACTTGACAATGATAGCTCGGAAACGGAAAAAATATGTTCAAAGCGGAAAATACATCAGGAGAGTTTGATGCAGTTTACGTCATTCGGTGTTTGAAATGTATGTTTGCGTCACCGGCCATGATTTTTTAAAGTTTTTTATTGGTTGTTTATCAAATGTGCTGTGTCAGCTAGTACAGATTGCACATTAATTTGGAAACTTTACGTTTTTACCATTGTGATTATTTATTTAAAGCGAGTTATAAACTTTTTCATGTTTTGTCTTTAGAGGCTATTTATTTCAAAGCTGCACATCTTAGAGCATTTCCAGACATTCCCAAATCTATTTCACAAATGAGAATAGATATCTTTTGGTAGATCTAGAGTTTATTACCGGACTGACTAACACCGACTGTGACAAAACCGGACTTTCCGCTGGCAGTGTGACGGGTGCCACGCATGGAGCAGATCAGGCTTACCCTTCCGGAACACCTGATGATACTACCTGTCCGGATAAAGTGTTTACTTTCGACGTTTGCGCAGACCATAACGGGCATTCAAAATCAATCTAGTCTTTACATTGTGACGTCGTCACCTCAAGTGTGCCATAACAATGAAACACATTCTATTCACAAGTGACAGACATCAATAGTTCAAAATAAAATGTACTTTCTAGTATCACGTTTTAAAGAGTATCGAGCGACTATGATCACTAGATGCACGTGCGTTTCTATAAGTATGAATGGCTGAATTAACAAGAAAACCATGGCTGTTCTAAAAATCTACATATATTAATAAAACCGAATGTGCAGATTTGATAACATCATGACTGCATTGAATGATGGGTAACGAAGTTCAAAATCCAAATAGGAATACACATATTACATCTTGCACGATGGATGTAATGGCTCTTAAAATAAAAAACAAAAAACAAAACAAAAAACACAAAAAAAAACATTTATTTTCACGAAAAGAAAGCAAAACAAAGATTGCCTCATTGATTGATTTGGTACGTTAACGTACCGGAATTACCCCTGTTTCAATACTGTCTTAATATTATTGGAATATTTCTATTGGTCTAGAAAAAAAAATTAAGGTTAAAGGCCCCTTTTTCAGTTCAATGTTAAACCTATGAAAATTTTATGTAAAATCCCCAGCCGTAACTGCTTGTTGGTTCTCCGCCAAACTTCGTTTGCAGATAACTATCTCATTCATGCATACAAAGCTACCATTCGTTGCAAGTATCAGTAACAAATAAATGAGAAATTTATGATAAACAATATAAAAATCGGTAAATCATTCGAACAGACCGCATTTTTGTCCCAGAAAACATCCAACTACCACAATATTTTCAAGATTTTTTCTGCAAAATCATTAAATTTGATTATACTTGCATAAAATAATGGTAGCTTTGCATGGGTAATTATCTCAATGATTTGCAGATACATTTTTGGAATAAACCAACAAGCTGTTAAGGCTGGGGATTTTACACAAATTTTCCATAGGTTTAACACTGAAATGAAAAAGGGGCCTTTAACCTTAAGAACAAATTTATAAAAATACAATGTACATGTTCAAATGTAAGTACGGAAAGTAACATCAAAAAATGAACAGGTTGTGATTCTGCAAAGAAAAAAAAATCTATTTGTGAACTTATCATTATTGAATAAAATTTATTACTTTAACTGATAACACTATCTTAATCAGTGAGTAGGGGGGGCGGATGGGTCACATCCCGGCATCCCAACTTTATTTTTTCTAATTCCCAAAATCCCAAATTACAAAGAAACTTCAAGAATGATGAAATCCCGAAATCCCGGTGAAATTATTTCCCGAATTCCCGGGCTTAAATAATAAAAATCCCGAAATCCCGAACTTAAAAAACATCTAAACACGGCAACCGGAACCCCCCCCCCCTCCCCCCCCAAGTGAGTCTACTGTAAATCAAACCATGTATAAACAAGGATCGTCCAGGAACCAGTGTTATTTTTGTACTAGGATTGTTTAAATTTTTATAAAAATTACACAAGAAGCATTCTATTTTGTACACTTTATATTTGTTTGCCTATATAGTACCAAGATGATCATTCAGAAGTTGCACTCCATTTTAAAATTCAGAAAAAAACGTTGCAACGATTAACAAGTATTATCGAGGTCTACTATAAATTCCGATTCTAATATTGGGGAGTGGGTTTAAGTTAAAAAAAAATAGCCTTGCCAATTATTATCGACAATACAATGGTATCCGACACCTTTTTCCTTTTATGCAATAGATATCTGATTATTTCCCGAAATAAATCCAAAATAGGATTGCCATCAGAAGCTTGCAAAAACTAACCAAAAACAAAAACAAAAAGTGAAAAAAACAAAGCAAATTAAATAGTGTATATAAAAGGGAAAACACAATGCAAAACAAAACAAAAAAGGGGACAGCTCTAAGTATATGACTGTGAGGTGCAGGCGCGGATCCAAGTAACTAGAAATGGGGGGTTCCAATTGGAAAAGAAAGAAAATTTCGGCGAACGGAGCGATGCGCAAACATTTTTTGGAGTATTCCTTAATAAAACATCAGGATATTCACTAAAAATACATGATTGTCTAGAAAAAAGGGGGGTTTCCAACCCCCGGAACCCCCTCTGGATCCGCCAATGATTGTGTATTTTTCTTTTTATTTTCAAGTATATGCGTATATTAGAAACGTGAAATACAGTGGCTTTTTAGGAAGTA
This sequence comes from Modiolus philippinarum, assembly GCA_002080025.1. Classification (NCBI taxonomy): domain Eukaryota; kingdom Metazoa; phylum Mollusca; class Bivalvia; order Mytilida; family Modiolidae; genus Modiolus; species Modiolus philippinarum. The sequence continues at coordinate 259 of MJUU01037223.1, read as the reverse complement.
CCACTTCAATTAACCTTTAATGCACGTGGCAATTATAAAGGCGACCTCATGAAAAAGTACAGATTGGTGACAAATGTTTAAATTTCAACCCCTATATAAAGACACTATCTTTTTTTCTCACTAGAATTATGCAGTAGTTTTTGTTCCGTCAATAAGATCTTGATTCATATAATTTTGTAGAAAGTTTGTAGAAAGTACATTTTATTTTGAATTATTATGCCCCGCCACGAAGTGGAAGGGGCATATAGATTTACCCTTC
>MJUU01037222.1:33509-44709 GCA_002080025.1 Modiolus philippinarum | reverse complement strand
TATAACATTATCCCCGAACTTTCTTCGAAAGTGCGGGGATAATAAACTGCTGCGCCAAGAGCGCGTGATACGCCCGTCCACTATCAACTCGAACTTTATGGCATTGCTGGACCACAACAAAATTTTGATTGAAAAAAAAAAATCAAACAGAATATGTGCCTTACCAAGATGTAACCATTCAACAAATATCAAATTAATATGTAAAAAATGAATTTTCAAAAAAATATTAAATCCAAGGGCCATAACTGTCCACAAAGATCATTAAACAGGAACCAAATTTAAATTTAATCCATAATTTATAAACATACAATCATAAACTATATATCAAATCAACATATTCACACATTGTAAAGAAAAGGTGGAGAAACTGATGTTTTTCAAAAATTTACAAAGTCCAAGGGTCATAACTCTGTACAAAATCAACCAACCAAACCAAATTCGAACTTGAACTGTATCTCACCTAGATATACTCATATACCAAATACCAAATCAATATGTAAAGTGGTTACAGAAAAAAACTCTGGAAACCTATATGTTTCAAAATTTCACTAAGTCCAAGGGCCATAACCCTGTACAAAATCAACTTACTGGAACCAAATTTTAACTTGATCTGTATCTCACCTACATATAGTCATATACCAAATATGAAATCAAAATGTCAAGCGGTTACAGAAAAAAAACTTCGGAAACTTATATTTTTCAAAATTTCACTAAGTCCAAGGGTCATAACTCTGTACAAAATCAACCAACTGGAACAAAATTCGATTTTGTTCTGTATCTCACCTAAATATAGTCATATACTAAATATAAAATCAATATGTCAAGCGGTTACAGAAAAAAACTCCGAAAACCTATCTTTTTTAAAATTTCATTAAGTCCAAGGGCCATAACTCTATACAAAATCAACCGACCGGAATCAAATTCAAACTTGATCTGTATCTCGCCTAGATATAGTCATATACCAAATATGAAATCAATATGTCAAGCGGTTACAGAAAAAAAAATACTCCGGAAACCTATATTTTTCAAAATTTCACTAAGTCCAAGGGCCATAACTCTGTACAAAATTAACCGACCGGAACCCAATTCGATTTTGATCTGTATTTCACCTAGATATATTCATATAACCAAATATGAAATTAATATGTCAAGCGGTTACAGAAAAAATCTCCGGAAACCAAAAAGTTAACGGACGGACGGACAGACGGACAGACGGACGGACGGAGGGTATACCATAATACGTCCGTCTTTCGACGGGCCTTTAAAAAGCGTTGCTCCATTCGCTTTCTTTCAAATGTATAGGAATTTTGTCTCATGAACATTTACGCCGTTCTGCCAGACTGATGATTGATGTTTCTATTGAAAACAAATAACACCATTCCAGCGGGAAGAACAGTAAATTAAAGTACACATACTCTATGCATTATACAATTTCTCAACATCGGATATAATTAGAATAAATATATTTGAAAATTTAGCATTTTTATTTTGCTTCGAGATTTCTTTAATCTTTGATTGGTTTTTCGCCACATTTTATTTGCTTTTAATTTAAGCCCTATCATAGAGCTTGAACTTCAAACCAAAAGTACTTATCGTTAATTCATGAATATCTTACGAGCTTTAGATCAATTCTCTGGGTAGTCTATTTAAACATCTGCTCTTTTTACATAAAATGAATGCTATTAAAGGAATTTCAAATTGGAGTCCCAACCTCCCTTGTTAATCAGCAAAATTAACACTGCTATAACAATTATTCATCGTCGTTTTATGAAAAAAATATACAAATTATATATTTTTAAACACAACATTCAGTGTTTTATTTAAGCATCATATTTGATCAAATTTACATGTTGCAGCCTCATATAGTGCGATACGGGCAACACTGTCACAAAAAGTTAGCATGATGATAAGTTATCGGAGTTGCCAAAAACGACAAAGACGATTCAAATTAAACTTTTTAATGGATTTTATCAACATAACGCGTAGACGAAAAATTTCGCGATTTTTTTTCTAAAAATACAGGTATTAATTTTTGGCAGTCATCAATTAACTCCAAAACACAATCATACCAAAATACCAAAGTTACTGTATATTAAGTCTGGACTTTGATTTATGTAATGTTATGCTTTGTTCCTTTGGTATTCTAATACAGTTGTTTGGCCAGTTCGACATTTTTTGTCTCTTTAGTGCAGATCAAATCATAAACAAAAAAAATGTAAAATCTGATAGAAAATTTTAAAAAGTCTAAATAATGAGTAGAAACCAGCAAAATACAAAGCTATGCACGAGGGCGATACAGTTACTCTTTAGTTTCAAGCAGAATTTTCTCAAATTTAGATATTGCAAGTTTCCCAATAAAATCGGTTTGGGGGTAGCATCAAAGCATAGGCTAAAGGGTTGGTGAATACATATATAACAAGGGGTATCAAGGTCCTATGCTGCATATGTTAATCTACATGTTTGTTCCCCACTGGCTATCATCTTTAATGAGATACGAACATGAAAATAACTTTTAAATGGACTATATTGACCAAGTTTCTTTCCCATTGGCCCAGTAGTTTCAGAGGAGAAGACCTTTGAATGCATTTCACAAAGGGTTCCTTTTTAACCATTTTCCTCGCTGACGGTCATTTGGGATGAGGTACGAACATAAAAATCACAAAATTTGAAGGAGGCCATCCAAGGACTATTGTGACAAAGTTTTATTCAAGTTTGCTTAGTGGTTCTTTGGATAAAAAATTAACGACGGACGGACGGACGCAAAGTGATGTCAAGCTCATTCAGCCGATAGCCAGGTGAGCAAAAATTATATAAAAACTTAAATTTTCACGGATTCTTATTTTCGGACCTACTTAAATTATTAAGAAAAATTAGAACCTCGCAAAAATAACAGTATGATTGAATCTACTTCATAACTACAAATTAACAATGACAGGATATGGAGTAAATGAGTTAATTGGGGTAATAAATTACCGAACAGAATTGTGAAGAGCCGAAGTCCATGAGACAAAAACACAAATCATGTGGAGACCACCGAAAAAAATTGTCGACCGCAATAGTCCTGACTTGGCACAGGCATTTCAAAAGAAATGGTATGTTAAACCGGTTTTATGGCGCTCCAAACCCACCTTCCGTTGCAGTAGTGTCCAGTAGCCACTCACTGACAGCAGGTGTTATTTGAAGGTCGTAGACAGTTAAAAGAAATAATAATCCCAAATCTCAACAAATGCATGGTAAACCAAGCCATAGAACAACGCTTCTATTTTTGTTCTTCATCTTGAAGTCTCCACGAGGCCTTCAACAATGAGTTTTGCTCATACAAAAATGTTCCTCATAGTAAGTTCAAAATGGCCCCGTAGCACCGATCTTAGCAGAATTCATTGCTTAATGTCCAGCCAAGTTCTTTATTACTCACGGATGCAGGATAGTGAACAAACATAAAATTAATTATCAAAGTGTTCTAACAACCGCTGTCATCCGTTTTCATCCGATTTCTGACAAATTATTTGATGTCAAAAGCAATATCTCAGATGATAAAATATGATTTTTAATAAGCATTATAACGATTATTTCTAAAATTGAAATATGCATTGATGTTTCAATCGCAACCTGATTTGTAGTAAAGATACATTTTTACTTCTTGACAATTGAAAATGTAAATGAACAAACAATAACAACATGAAAATATGTCCGTCCGTCGAAAACTTTTTCAAAAATCTTCTCCTCTGAAACCAGAAGGCCAATTTCAACCAAACTTGACCTGAATCATCACCAGGGTATATAGATTCAAAATTGTGTTCGATTAGTCCGAGGACCAAACAACATGGCTGCCGTTGCAAAAAATAGCACATGGGGTAAATTGCTGTTTTTGCCAAATAACTCAAAAACCATTACATATATCAAAAATCTGACATGTGGTTAAGGTGATCAGCATGACAAGATCTACCTGCCCCGCAATTTTGAAGAAAATTTGATAACCCGTTTTTGAGTTATTGCCCCTTTCCGTAAAAATTTCTAAATTTTGATATTCTTTTTTTATCACAAAAACTATAACAATTGAGGTCTACTTTAACTTGCAACTTGGTCAGCATATCAAGATCTACCAACTTTAAAATTTTGAAGAAAATCTGACTACCCATATAGGAGTTATTGCCCTTTATTGGTCAAATTGAAGAAATTTGATACTTTTGGTTATCAATTTAAAAAATCTTCTCCTCTTAAGCCACTAAGCCAAATATTACCAAACTTTTCCTCTAAATACCAGGGTAAACAGTTTCAAAATTGTGTTCGATTAGTCCAAAAACCAAGCAACATGGCTGCTGTTACTAAAAATAGAACAAAGGGGTAAATTGCATTTCATTTGCAAATAACTTGAAAACCGTTACAGATATCAAAAATCTGATCGGAGTGAAAATAATCAGCATGTCAAGATCTAACAGCCCTGCAATTTTAAAGAAAATCCGAAAACTCGTGTTGGAGTTATTGCCCTTTTTCTGTGAATTTTCTAAATTTTAATATATTTTCAAAAAGTGTAACAGATAGAAGTCAAGTGTAAATTGCAAAAAGGTTCAGGATATCAAGATCTACCCACTCTAAAATTTTGAAGAAAATTTCAAAACCCTTGTCGAAGTTGTTGCCCTTTTTCACGGAATTTTCAAATTTTCATATTTTGTAGTCTTTTATTTCGCTAACAAGAGAAGATGAAGGTTAAGTGTAAATTGTTAAAATGTTTGCCATGCTGTGCTGACTTCAAAACTGGTGAATAAAATTGTCCGTTGACAAAATGGCCACCAAAAAAGGCGGGAAAATTCAACATTGTCCGATTTCAATAAAATTTGGTTTCCAAATAGATATTGATGTTGCAACTTTAAAACCAATGTTGAAAATTGTTCGTTGACCAGCATTTTCAAAATGGCCGCCAAAAAAGGCGGGGAAATTCAACATTGTCCAATTTCAATGGAATTTGGTTTCCAAATAGATATTGATGTTGTGAATTCAAAACTGATGTTCAAAATTGTTCGCTGACCTCCATTTCAAAATGGCTGCCAAAAAAGGCGGGCAAATTCAACATTGTCCGATTTCAATGAAATTTGGTGTCCAAGTGGATATTGATGTCACTACTTCTAAAGTAGAAATTTGTTTGTTGACCGCCATTTTAAAAATGGCTGCCAAAAAGGCGGGGAAATTCAACATTGTCCGATTTCAATGAAGTTTAATTATATTGATGTTGTGAATTCAAAACTGATGTTAAAAATTGTTCGCTGACCTCCATTACAAAATGGCTGCCAAAAAAGGCTGGAAAATTCAACATTGTCCGATTTCAATGAAAGTTTGTGTCCAAGTGGATATTGATGTCAGTACTTCAAAATATTTGCTGACCGCCATTTTCAAAATGGCCGTAAGAAAAGGTGAGAAAATTCAACATTGTCCTATTTCAATGATCGAAATTTGGTTTCCAAATAAATATTGATGTGGTAACTTAACAAGAGGCTCTCAAGAGCCTGTATCGCTCACCTGGGTCATGGCTGACACAATAAGTCAAAATTATCACAACGTTTAAGGTTCTCATTTTCAAATTTGTTTATTGACTGTTTAAGGCTCTCATTTTGAAGTTTACTGATGTCATATGATCCCAAATTAAACTATGTTCCCCACAGGCAGCTATTTTTGATGGGGAGTAGACCAACTGTCACTTTTCTTGAAGACCATGTTAGGATCATTGTGCCTCACTTTGGTTCCAATTGGCATAGTATTTTCAGAGGAGATCTTTAAATGATTTCCCATGGGGTCCAAGGTTAAACAATGTTCCCTGCTGACTGCCATCTTGGATGCTATGCGGACATGCCAGACACATTTTATGAAGGGGACCAAGTAAGGACCATTGTGACTAAGTATGATTCCAATTGGCCATGTACTTTCAGAGGAGATCTTTGAATATGTTTCCCTATGGGGTCCAATGTTAAAAACATGTTCCCTCCTGGCGGCCATCTAGGATATGATGTGGACTTGCTGAACACATTTTTTAAAAGGGGCCACGTAAGGACAATTGTGACTAAGTTTGGTTCCAATTGGCCCAGTATTTTCAGAGAAGATTTTTGCAAGATTGTCCAATTTTGGACAAAGTTCCCCGCTGGCAGCCATCTTGGATGACGTGCAGACTTGCTGGACAAAATTTTTAATGGGGACCACCGAAGGACTATTGTGACCAAGTTTGGTTCCAATTGGCGCAGTGGTTTCAGAGAAGATCTTTGAATGCTCTCCCATAGGGTCCAATGTTAAACCACGTTCCCTGCTGGCGGCCATCTTGGATATGATACGGACTTACCAGACATTTTTTTTAAAAGGGGCCTCCTAAGGACCATTGTACCCAAGTTTGGTTCCATTTGGCCCAAGCTGTTTCAGAGAAGAGAAGAAGATGTTTGAATGAAAAGTTTAGATGGACCACTGACACAGTAATGGCAAGAAGATCACCATTGCATAGCCATGCAGGTCAGATACAAAGTTATGCAGGCATAAAAGCTCAGATGCTATTTCAATATTTATCTGGAAGAGACATTTGCATAGTTAGCAAGCAGACTTCACATCATGATACAGTATACAACTATATACAATTATTATTAATTTGTGAAATAAGTATAGTTTATGAAAGTTTTTTGCAAAAAAAAAAAATGTAAAAGTTTGTATAAAAACACTTTTTTGCTCTTGATTATGGAACAAATAATTATTTCTAATTAAGTGATAACAGGGGATTTCTCTTAAACTAAAAAGAGAAAAGTAAAATAAAGAAGATTTGAACACAGATTTTAAAGGGAAATAACTCATAACCATATGGCATTGAAAAAAAAAATTGGTGAAAAAGAGTCAATAACTACAACACAGGCAGTTGGATTTTCTTCAAAATTTCAGAGTATGTAGACCTTGATATGCTGAACATTTTTGCAATTTACACTTCACCTCTATCTGTTACAGTTTTTGAAATAAAAAATGCATAAATTTTGAAAATTTTACGGAAAAAGGGCTGTAACTCTGAGACGGGTTTTCCGATTTTGTTCAAATTGCAGGGCAGATAGATCTCGTCATTCTGAACAATTTTACTTCCGTCAGATTTTTGATATCTGCAACGGTTTTTGAGTTATTTGCCAAAAACAGCAATTTACCCCTATGTTCTATTTTTAGTTACAGCAGCCATGTTGTTAGGTCCTCGAACTAACCGAACACATTTTTTAAACTACATACCCTGGTGAAGACCCAGGCCAAGTTTGGATTAAATTGGCCAAGTGGTTTTAGAGGAGAAGATTTTTGAAAAAAAGTTTACGACGGACGGACGGACGACGGACGCCAAGTGATGACAAAAGCTCACCCTGGCATAGCCAGGTGAGCTAAAAATATGGTTTTAAAAATTTTTGTTGACCGCCATTTACAAATTTATGTCTCAAGTTGAAAGTGGTCTAACAAGTACTTTTTTGTCAAAAAAGCCCAACAAAGAAATATAGTAAAACACCATTTGACTTTAAATACAGTTCAAGATATTGGTGGTGTTTGAGCTACCAAAGTTTGAGAGACTTAAGTTCAACTGTATAACTTAAAATTTTAGCTTTATTGTGGCAACTGAAAGCCAGGTGAGCGATACAGGCTCCTGAGAGCCTCTAGTTATTTCTTTTCATTTAGGTGTTAAATGAAATTAATCAAGATGTTTTTTTTGTACTATTATTATGTATTTTTCTTTTGTGTTAATGTAAACTTCCACTAAAGATAAGATGGAAATAACACATTTAACATGAGTAAAACATCTTTTTATTTTATGATGCTGCTCTGGATAAATTATAACGGCCCATGGGAGAATTTTACTGTATATTTTTACTACCCGAAAATCCAAAATTAAAAAATGATTGTAAGACTATAGAATATTATTCTAATATGACGTCCTTCAATCACTTTGCATCCGAACCCGTGGTAAAAATAATATATACTTATTAGTAACGTTAAAAGCAAATGACGATACTTTCAATAACGTCACTTATAATTTTACATCAGTTTTTGCAACGTCACAGACAAACTAACGGCGTAAAATGGCCTTTCCTCCACGTGTACTAAGACGAATTCTCCCAAATCGGAACTTTGTGAGTTTCCTAATAGAATCAAAATAACTAACAGTAGCCATATATTTATATTATTTTTACCACGGGCTCGCACTTTATGGTGATATTTTACTATTTTCACCATAAAGTGCCAGCCTGTGGTAAAAATAATAGAAATATATGGCTACTGTTAATTATTTCTTGATTTCAAAATCATTTATCAAAATCCATAGTTTTTAAACTTAAAATATCCCTTTCACCGCGCCAGTATGTGTACCACTTCTGATGGTGTTACATCTCATCTGTTATTGCAACGGTCAAGCGAGTAGCGAAAGTTTCATTACAAGGAGATGTACTTTTACAACCCAAGCCGACCTCTGAAAGCTTAACCGCAGGCTAAGAAGCATTGTTGATAATTGATTGACAGCATACCACGAATGACTGCGTGCATGTGTAGTATGTAGAAAGACCGATTTATAATTTTACATTCGATTCCAACCATCTTATGACAGTACTGTAAATCAATTATTCTACAACCGCCATCTACGTGGTCTGCTGTCAATCAATTGACAACAATGTGTTTTACCGCAGGAAGTCCAGGACGTCGGTGTTGGGTGTAGAGTATATTTCTTTGAAAGGAAACTTTTGCCACTCAGTTGGCCGTTGCAATAAGTTAGTAACTATATATCTCCGTAATTTCGGAATACAAATAATATGAAATGATTAGAAAAAGTAGATTACATGTGTTAAATTTTTCGACCATTGATAATTAAACAATGATTCATCATTGTAAAACGAATGTTGAATGATTCTGTGAATTGTGCTGGTAGAATTAATTATGAAAGGTATGGATTAAATGCACTTGAAACAATGTCTCTCAAATTCATGGTAAACTTCTTCATCTTGTCGAAACCATAAACAGCTAATTCTCCTAAGGAGAATGTTTTTTAGAAACTATACGGACTTAAAAATATAGAAATAAAGCAAATTTGACTTCCATATGTCTTTCTATGAAAAAAATGTTTTAAATTGCTTTACACTATATATGTTTATAAAGAATATTTATGCACAAATAACATACAAACACACCAACAAAGAAATATTCAAACAAACAAACGAAACAAAGAACAAAGAGAAAGCACACACACAAAAAAAAAAGAAATATGTAAGTATATGGCCTTCTCTGTACAATTAATGATTTAGGAATATTTCCTAATGCGTAGCTCTGTGCATAGCTGTTTTTGACTTTCTATTTAGATTTTTGTTAATTTTCGCTTATTCAGATTCACAATTCTGTCGAATATTTTGATTAGTTATGCACTAAACAGACATGAGTTGTCGAAATGGTCATATGCAGAAACTAAATTTATAGTAACTTCAGCATGTAGTTACTCATTACCAATGGCCATGCCAGTAGTGCTGACGAGAAAAGCAATTTTATCTGGAAACTTGCATTACTTAAAATTTAGGAATTTTTACAGGGTAAGGAATATCTCCCTCTCTGCATAGCTCTGTCCTTAGTTGCTGTGTTTACTTTCTATTTATAGTAAGGTGCCCAAGGTCCAAAAAGACGCTTAGTTTTCGAGTTTGGGTTAACGGAATCACACACGGCTTATTTTTGTTTTAAATGATAGAACAACTATTAAATTTCAAATTTTTAGCTGTCGTAGAAAGTTCCAGTGGTCACGATTTCTCTAATTTCTCCTTTTTTAGGGGCACCCTAAAACAGTGCTTGGGATATGGTATCTCTAAAGTTATAGAAAATAGTAGTACTTTCTTATATTCTAATAAAAAGTTATTAACGGTAAAGTCCAGATCTGAAATATTTATTTGAATCATAGAATGCAAGTCATTTTTGACTGTTTTTTTGTAATTTATCTGTATTGATGTCGGGGTAAATTTGAGTCTAAGTTAACGACATTTTCATTGAATGCGAAATAACTATGCTTTATTCCTGAAATATTCCAACTGTAACGAAAGAGCCTATAGGAAACGTACCTATGCTCCAAAAATCATGGAGGTTATGTCCACCGTTAAAGAGAAATCAACAAATAAACCAAAATTTGCGTAAAACTTCCAAATTTGAGTCGATATGAAGACCATGCCAATTATTTATGTTCTTTTGAGTGTACAACGAGAGATAACTCTAATCATTTCTTGTCAAAATAACTTGACATGTCCAAGTCTAGTAAAGTGGCAATTTTACGTCGCTTGTGTTTTGATTTTCCAAGAACATGTTCTGTTTTTCACTTTTAAAATCACTTTTCCACATCATTTCAGATAATATAATAGGGTTTTGTTACAGTGGGAACGGTCTTAGTTCTCTGTTAGTATGTAGTTTTTTTGGGGGGAGGGGGAAATTGACTTATTTATACAAATAACAAAAGTACGATACTTAGTTTATTTTTTAGCGATTAGATTTAAAATTAAATTCAAGCTTTCTTTTAAAGAATAATCATATAAAAGTCAGAAATGCGCAATTGTTTTTATCCGAAAGAACCCCTCAGATCACGGAGGTGCAAATATTCAAAATAACGGACCTTTAAAACAAAATGCCAGCTTTGAAACTTGCTGAATAAAGACAACAGACAAAATCATTATCAAAAGTAAAACAGAAGAACTACCCCAATAAAATTTGCAAGAATATTTAAATTTTGTTGCAGTTTTATCTGTGAAATGAAGCTCGCTTTAAAATGCAACAAAATTTTCAACATTTTAGGAGCTGACCTTTGACCCCATCTAAAATGAAATGTGACCACAGCAAATAACTACGACATCGTCATTTCGATGCACCATGGTATCCTCTTTCCAAATATGTATAATACAGGTGTGTGTTATTCCGTTAACCCAAAATCGTTTAAATCTTTTTTGGTTATTTCAGCTCGTTCAGATTTTACGAATTTTCGGTTTATGTTTTTCCAAATATTTAGATTTGATTTGCACTGAATAGACATAAGTTTTCGAAATGGCCGTATGCAGAAACTAAATTCACAGTAAATGTGGGTAAGTACAAAATTACCCAACAGAGTTATCAAGAACCGAAGTCTATGAGACAAGACAAATCAGGTGGAATCAACCGGGAAAATTGTCGACCGCAATGGTCTTGACTTGGTACAGTCATT
>MJUU01037222.1:22263-33478 GCA_002080025.1 Modiolus philippinarum | reverse complement strand
CCCCCCCCCCCCCCTCCGTTACATTAGTGTCCGGAATCAATCCAACAGCACTTTGACAGGTGAAATGGTCACCCAAGCAAAAAGTAAAAATGATGTGAAAGATCTGTTGGGCGGCTGATTGGTAAATGTCATCTAACCCTTAGTACTTCGGTATTTTGTTATTTGTTTTGCGTTGAGGTAAATATATGGATCTGAAATTCAAAGAGAAATTATATTCATTGCGACTTTATTTATTTACCCGTATTTGAAAAGCAAATCCACCGGTCGGAGGTGAGTCCTCTTACATATGTAGCATGTATTGCTACGGTCAACTTGTAATGAACCGAAGTAAAGGAAAGACATGTCACTTTTTTCGTTTGATATGTATACTGTGTGTTTTTAAGATGATGTGTCAAAAACAGAATGTAAGCCTTGGTTGAAAATCGTGATTTCGATTAAGCGAAAGTTTTTCCACTTTGTTGACCTTCGCAATAATTTTATTTAATTATCATTAACTTCTCTGTAATGGTGTCTATAGGTTATATGAATAAAGCATTCATATTTTTCAGGGTCAATGTTTTCTTGTAACGTCTATTTCTCTGAACTAATTCCTTATTCAATATTCTATAGAAATCAAATGCTTTACCAAATCTGATAGTAATTCTTATTTTTTTATCATTGAGAGGATGATCAATATTGCTTCCATTGAAAGAACGATTTAACATGGAAAATAGATGCAAATGAGAAAATAAATGCTTCGTATTAAGAATACAAAGAATCGCCATTGTTTGAAAAATAAACAAAAAATATGCATTGATACACAGTATCAAGCTGGTAACTCGACAAGAGAATCGAATTACTTCTACGTTTCATGGGAAAAAAGTGATATTTGTCGTGCTAGCACTTATATAAATTTGTATAAGTTTTCTAGAAATTGAAAAATTATTGTATTGTTTTCTTTTAAAGATAAACACATGTATAGTTACTGTGAAGGGAGAAGTGGAACCATTGAAAATAAGATGTCTATTGCATGGCCTTCCTGCTCTTTGTCTCCGATTAAATGTTAAATAAACTGTTTCTAAGGTATCTTCCGGGTATAAATACAGCCGACATCCTAACAAGCAGTACTTGTAAAACCTTGAACAATTGTTACTTAAAGTTACGCTACCAGTGAACTAAACAAAATTGGGTTACCTCAATACAAAAATTATGGTTAGGGGAATTTTAGTGTCAGATTACAGAAACATTCGATATCCTCGGGTTTTATCCATTTACATTTTCTTCCACATGCATCATATTTTCTTAGACATTGATTAATTCAAAATGCATAAAATAGACAATCTATAAAATCTTATCAACTTCTATTTTATTTTCATATATTTTAAAACATAGAATTAGCTAATCGAAATGGAAGGAAAATTCTAGAGAGACCTGTTTCCCGCCAAAATTTTGAAGTCTTGTATCTCAAAAATTAACACATGGATTATCAAAATCTTTTGCTATTGTTGTTCTATTAGGAAAGCTCTTCAAACCAAAAGGTCTGAGTTTTGATTTAAATTACAAAATTTCTGACAATCGTAGTTTTGTTATTAAAGATAGCCATTTGAACAACTTATGTCTCATCAGTGTAGATAAAATCAAATCATTTTGAATTGAAAGTTAGCAACCAAAAATGTTTAAGTACTGACATATTGAAAACCACTCGGTTTTATTCGAGGTAATTACCACATTCAAAATTTTGCATGTTGCAACATTATTATTTACGCCATTACAAAGGTACTACACACCAGCTTGGTCTATATGAAAGAGAAAGAAAAACTAGAGGATGACATGCCCGCGCAAGGTTACATCAAAATGTGATTTCTTCGTTATGATATTTATGTCTGTAAGACACATGATGCCATCGCTAAACATATCTTACTGTAGGAGCTGCGCTGATAAACTATGTACCCTATATTACTAGTTCACCAAAAATATAACGAATTTCAACAATGTATATATTTCTAAAAAATGCACCAAATTTAAAATCACTACTACATGCAAAGATATAAATAATCAGCATAAAAACTTCCTATCATCAAAACTGAAAATTGAGTTATGTAGACAAACTATGTACCCTCAATTACTTATTCCCCAAATAACTAAGTTTAACGATATATTTAAAAAAAATGTTCTGAGATAAAAATTGTTACCACATAGCCATCAAATGAACTGCAAAATAAAAACTTCCTAGAATTAAAAACTGTACTGTATGGTGGCCCGATGCGGCCATTTCGCGTTTTCGCGTTTTCGCGTTTTCTACTTTCACTTTCCACAGAGCGATAACGCGAAATCGAGAAGGCGAAAGCGAAAACGCGATTACGCGAGATCGAGAAGGCGAAAACGCGAAAGCGAAATCACGAAAACGCAAAATGAATTTCACTTCATGTTTTCGCGTTTTCGCTTTCGCGTTTTCGCCTTTGCGATTTCGCGTTTTCGCTTTCGCGTTTTCTTGTTTTCGCGATTTCGCGTTTTCGCGTTTTCGCGATTTCACATTTTCGCGTTTTCGCCTCGGAAGTAAAGATCTAACGCATGCGTCATTTGAAACAACAATGTGGCCATCTCAAACTTCAACTGAGAAACAGTATGTGTTATGTTGTGGCCAAATACAATAAACTCATGAACTGTATTAATTTTTGAATTGAATTTATTCGGATGTAATTACTACTCAGACCAACTTTTGTATTTTGTATACGTTTTAAGACTTTCATATGTTTAGATTCTCTCCATGCCGTATGTGTAATATAATTAAAAGATGAAATGATATTTTATAGTAAGCAAGTTTAAATTGATGTGCATTGCTTAATCCGCGTCCAGGGAATTTAAAAAGAGGGATTCAAATTAAGAAACGAAAGAGAATTTTTGGGATAGTTGGTAGTAAAACATCAGGATATTCATTAAAAAATACATGATTGTCAAGATGGGGGTTCCAACCGACGGAACACCCCCCTTTTTAGATCCGCTAATGGTTTCTTAAATTAAACCTAAGGTCCTGTTAGTTTTCGAAACCCCGTCAGTACCATTTAGTTTCTTTCCTTTATAATTCTAAAACGTTAAACTCAGAGAAAATGCTATAGAGATAACCGACTAACATGAAAATACATACAAACATGAAAAGTAGTGATCGAGGAGATATGCTATAGATAAAAAAACATACACATCAACCATCTAAATCTGTTTATTACATATCAATACATGTACTAAACATGAGGTTGCTTGAATCTAATGAAACACTTACACAAGTGTATGACCCTGGGCAGAGAGGGTCGGGGCTACTGTCTTTATATGTTGTGGTTTGAGTGTGAGTAAAGATTTACTTTTTGCCATCTTGCTGTATTAAAGATGGTATTTTATATGCCAGATATATTGAGACATGATAAATGTATTAAGCTTCCTTCTCTTAATGGTCAATCCAGACCGGTTTTGTTACTTTTTGTTGGCTTGTCTTTTTTTCATGGCTGGCCCGATCCCTTTTGGAAACTCCCTTGGACCCATGCCCACCTTTTATGTCCGTCGTTTCACTCCCAGCTAGGTGCCAACAACACCGGTTCGATTTTTTACTCGCACATATCGTTCTTTCATACATCACAAACCTTCACTTTTCCTCCTTTCTAAACACAATAAAAGATTTTCTGACTGTTTATTTTTCTTTCGTAATTAGACATAAAACGTTAATAAACGTCCTACTTATACTGTTCTATTACAAGAATTACACCCAACCAACAAAACCGAGAACTCAAAAATAAAAAAAATGCGTTAAATATTTTATACCTAATTGATTCGTTTTGGATTGACAGCTCGGTTCTACCGTACTCAAATTCGACACTTTTATAAATGCACCCCGGTGAAACTGTACACCGTGCAATCAGGGTAGCGACTAACTGTACGCAGGGTAGTGCAAAACAAACCAAAAATAGGCATGCAGACGAAAAAAAGTTGATTAATTTTTCATTTTATATGGACATTATGCTTTACTTCGATTATTATGAGGTTTGGAGGTGCCAATTAATATTTTGTGTCAGTTGAAGGTTGTATTGATTGCTTATAACTGTATAATTAGCAAAAGTTTTACTGTACACAATTTCACCAGAGTAGGACTAAGCGTACAGTAGGTAGCGACTAACTAAAAGTCGAACTGTACGCAGGGTAGGATTTTAATTGTACGCAGGGTATGACTAAGTTTACAAACAAATACGCGTATTATGCCCTACAAAGAGTATATGTTCACCCTGAATGGAACCTAAATGTTAATAAGCAATTGCTATGAGCTGTTTTGTTTACTTAGACTAATGTCAGTATCATTGATATAATGGAAGTCTGTAGATAAAGGACAAAACACCATAAGCCACAGTCATATAAGCTTGCCATGGATAAGAAAATCTTTTCTAGGTACACATAAGTTGCAACATTTATTATATGTGAACATTTTAGTATGGGACTTTTGAATCACTTTCCCTCCGGGAACAGTTTTATTTTTGTACGTAAAAAATCAACATATCAATGCACTGAAAGGGAATCGGCACTAATTAATGAACACTATTGAGCTATTTATATTTAATCGATTCAGATTAACTTTTTTTCGTCAATCAAAATTTAGCTTAAGTCTGTCAGGAAAAAATGTAAATGAACTTCATGATTAGTTTGTTTTTCCCGGTTTCCCTGAAATTCGGGTACTAGAGGCACGTTCCGAAGAGAAGAAAAACAAGGCTTTTCATTGCTTCGTGAAATATATGCTAAAGAGTGTGTTTCGGTCCGATTTCCTGCATTTGAAAAAAATGAATTCCATCATCAACGAAAGAACTTGAAAAGCATGCATTCTATTTTTGATAGAAGCATATATTTTTAGCAATTTAAAAGCTCGATTTTTAATATCTTGCAAAGTATAGCATTGTTGTAAGGGATTACTGGTAACATAATAGCAGTTAATTAGGGAGAAGCACAATCAAATACATGAATGTTTTCGAAAATTCCGTCATAAAAATAAACACATTTTGAATTTTGTACGACGCATTCTATATTTAGACAATATGGTTCAGAGATCCTCAGAAGAAGTCAAGGTGTGTTTTTTTTTATGTCTGTGAAAAAAAAGAAAAAGTGAATACATCAAATAGAAAGCTTGGTTCTATTGAATATAATATGGTATCTCCACTGACAAACAGTATGAGAATATCTTCAACAATGTGCAAAAATGTACAGTTTCTTTTATTTAGGTAATGATTTAGTCCTACCCTGCGTACTGCTTAGTTGCTACCAATTGTACGCCTAGTCCTACCCTGATTTTTTTGGTGTACACGAACTCTTTTGGTTATTGTGACTTTATTAAAAACATATGCGTTTACATATTTGATACAAATAAAGGTTAATAGTGTAGTTTTCCTTTACAATTGCCAATACACATTTAAATATGATACAAATACCATATAATATTGAAGTTACTTTTCGTCTGCATGTCTATTTTTGTTTTGTTTTGCACTATCTTGCGTACAGTTAGTCGCTACCCTGATTGCACGGTGTACAGTTTCACCGGGGGTGTAAATGTAGGAATTAATTTACGAGGAAATGCCTTAAAAGAAGTAAGGGAGAGATTAATCTGTCAGTGAAAATATCCCCTACAATAACGATCTAATGAAATTGTTTTGACAAATTTGTCCATTGTGACATGATCTTGTTCACACACAAACCCAATTGACCTTATATTAAATTTAAAAGATGCACACCAATTTAAACTTATTCTTACTATAAAATATCATTTCAACTTCTAATTACATTACACATACGGTATGGAGAGAATCTAAGATATGAAAGTCTTAAAACGTATACAAAATACAAAAGTTGGTTTGAGTAGTAATTACACCCGAATAAATTCAATTCAAAAATAAAACAGTTCATGAGTTTATTGAATTTGGTCACAACATAACAATTACTGTTTTTCAATTGAAGTTTGAGATGGCAACATAATTGTTTCAAATGACGCATGCGTTAGATCTTTACTTCCGATGCGAAAACGCGAAAACGCGAAATCACGAAATCGCGAAAACACGAAAACGCGAAAACGCGAAATCGCAAAGGCGAAAACGCGAAAGCGAAAACATGAAGTGAAATTCATTTCGCGTTTTCGCGTTTTTGTATGGCACGCGATAGTAACAAAAATGCGGTATACCTAGTATTTCGAACGGAAACTAGGGGTTTTCGTGCGAAATACTAGGTATACCGCACGTTAACTATGGGTTTCCGATCGGTATACATAGTTTTCGACGAATACCCTAGTTTTCGATTGAAATTGAACGGAAACTAGGGGTTTGCGACGGAAACCCATAGTTTCCGATCGGTATCGTTAATTCGAGTTTAAAGCGAAAACGCTATTCATAGTTTTAGCCAATGAGAAACGAGAAACGGAAATCGCTATTTGATATTTAACGTTCGTCCAATCAGAAACGGAAAACAGTATTCGGGGTTTAATCAAACCAATCAGAATCGTTTTTTTCTGTTTATCGCTTATATTTTTCTCTCTTTTTTATTCAAATTTCGTATCTTTTATTTATTTGATATATTTTGATATTATAAATTAATTATCAAATAGAGTTGTACCTTTGAAAAATTTAGGTGCGAATGGATATCAGATTAGCGGGTCCTGAGAGAATTCGATCATTCACCTTCACCAGGTAAAAGTTGTGAAATTTCGCCGTTTTAGACTAAGTTTAAAAAGAATATTCAATTTAACTTATCTCAAGAGCAAAGATTTTTATTTTCATATAACTTGATGTGTACTCTGTTTCGAAATTAAAAAAAAATCATGAAATTTGGTATGAAAAATTAATGATTTGATAAGCAGTTAAAAAAAAACAAAAACTCGGTCTTATAAATGATCAAAACAATTCAGTAATTTAAAACTTTTACTTCATCACATCCTTTCCAAGGAGTTATATAATTTGGAAGTTAAAATTTTCATGAATTTTATTGTCCGTTTGATTTCTATAGACCCACCATAAAAAAATAATTAAAAATCCAAATTTATTTTTTTCACATTTCTCTCTTCATATATCTTTTGAATGCACTCATACGAACTCTGACTATTAGTTTCAGAATTTTTTCTCCCATAATTAAAAAGATGCCTATTAGCTGCCTATGTTAATTTATTTTTCTATACATGATTTTCACAGAGGGAGTTAATGTAGAAGAACAAATGGCCCTTCCTGTGTAAATAAAAATAAAAACATGTGGCATTTATGTAAATTTCAAAGAACATGTGACTAGCCATTTAAATATTATACATGTTTCAATAGGTAAACAATGAATAGAGATGTCCATTTCAGTATAAAATCTATATTTAGACTTGTCACAGACTACTGACTCAAAAGTAGTTCAATAATGAAAGATTTAAACTTTTAGTATATATTTATGTAAACTTGTCTTTAATTATAAGGTGAAACCCTTGAATTTTAACACATTTCTCAGATTCCACTGAATGTTGAATTGTCCTTTCACTATTACTTTTACAATAAAACAACCACAAGGGAAAGAGAAATAAATATGTCCACTAAATAAAACAATTTCAGCCAAATACATTCAATATTCATTTATTTAATCACTATTTCTGAAATGTTTTGAAATATATTTACTTGAAAAATCTACTAAGTACATTGTTTGTATTTATGTATAAGGCACTAGTTTCTACCTCTTTAATACTTTGAAAAAAGCATGAAAATCAAGCCCAACTCATGATCAAGTTAAGATGCTCTGACTCTAGTTTATTTTTCTCAACCATACTTTATGTCCCTTTCAAAAATATATGAAAAAATTAAATACAACATGCTAAAAGTTCAATCTTTGAATTACTATTGATTTTAATTTCCACTGTCAGTAATCTGTGACAAGTCTAAATATATATTTCATACTGAAATGGACATCTCTATTCATTGTTTACCTATTGAAACATGTATAATATTTAAATGGCTAGTCACATGTATTTTGAAATTTACATAAATGCCACATGTTTTTATTTTTGTTTACACAGGAAGGGCCATTTGTTCTTGTACATTAACTCCCTCTGTGAAAATCATGTATAGAAAAATAAATTAACATAGGCAGCTAATGGGCATCTTTTTAATTATGGGAAGAAAATTCTGAAACTAATAGTCAGAGTTCGTATGAGTGCATACAAAAGATATATGAAGAGAAAAATGTGAGAAAATTAAATTTGGATTTTTAATTAATTTTTTATGGTGGGTCTATAGAAATCAAACGGACAATAGCATTTAAACGGTATGAAATGTATAATTTTAAGTTTATGGTTTAAACTTACTCTTTAAAAATGACAAAAACAATAAAGTGTTTTGAAAATTTTACTTCATGATATCCTTTCCAAAGAGTTTGATATGTTGCGAAATAAAAAAATTATGAAATTTAGCATAGAATAGACAGAAAAGTTAGATTTTTTAATCAGTGGTGTAAACTCAGTCTTTAAAAATGACAAAAACAATTCAGTGTTTTGAAAATTTTACACCATTGTATCCTTTGAGAGGAGTTTTATAATTCCCGAACCAAAAACTTGATGAATTTGAGCATTAAAGAAAAATGAAAAGTAAAATTTTTAGTCGACGGTTTATACTAACTCTTTAAAAATATCAAAAAAGGTTAAGTGTTTTGAAAATTTTACTTCATTATATCCTTGCAAAGAAGTTTGATATGTTGCGAAATACAAAAATCATCAAATTTAGCATAGAACAGATATGAAAAGTAAGATTTTGAAACAGTGGCTTAAACTAAGTCTATAAAAATGAAAAAAAGAATTCAGTGTTTTGAAAATTTTACACCATAGTATCCTTTGAGAGGAGTTTTATAAATCGCGAAGCAAAAACTTGATGAATTTTAGCATTAAAAAGATATGAAAAGTAAAATTTTATGTTGACGGTTTAAACTAACTCTTTAAAAATGTCAAAAAAAGTTAAGTGTTTTGAAAATTTCTTGCGAAAGAGTTTGATATGTTGCGAAATACAAAAATCTTCAAATTTAGCATAGAAAAGGGATGAAAAGTAAGATTTTGAAACAGTGGTTTAAACTTGGTCTATAAAAACGACAAAAAAAAAAAAAAAAAAAAAAAATCAGTGTTTTGAAAATTTAACATCAATATCCTTTCGAAGGAGTTTTATTATTCGCGAAGCAAAAACTTGATGAATTTTAGCATTAAAAATATATGAAAAGTAAAATTTTATGTTGACGGTTTATACTAACTCTTTAAAAATGTCAAAAAAAGTTAAGTGTTTTAAAAATTTTATTTCATTATATCCTTGCGAAGAAGTTTGATATGTTGCGAAAATACAAAAATCATCAAATTTAGCATAGGAAAGGTATGGAAAGTAAGATTTTGAAACAGCGGTTAAAACTTGGTCTATAAAAACAACATAAAAATGCAGTGTTTTGAAAATTTAACATCATAATATTCTTTCGAAGGAGTTTTATAATTCACGAAGCAAAAACTTGATGAATTTTAGCATTAAAAAGGTATGAAAAGTAAAATTTTTAGTCTGCAATGTAAACTAACTCTTTAAAAATGACAAAAAAAGTTACGTATTTTGAAAATTTCACATCATTATATCCTTGTGAAGGAGATTGATATATTGTGAAATAAAAATATCTACAAATTTAACATAGAATATGTATGAAAAGTAAGATTTTTAAAGCAAGTCATACCTATACTATGTTAAATTTGAAGATTTTTTTTTTGCAACATATCAAACTCCTTCGAAAGGATATAATGATGTGAAATTTTCAAAACACTTAACTTTTTTTTGTCATTTTTCAAGAGCTAGTTTACATCGCAGACTAAAAATTTTACTTGCATACCTTTTTAATGCTAAAATTATAATAACTCCTTCGAAAGGATATTATGATGTTAAATTTTCAAAACACTGAATTTTTTTGTCATTTTTATAGACTTAGCATAAACTGTGTTTCAAAATCTTACTTTTCATACCTTTTCTATGCTAAATTTGATGATTTTTGTATTTCATAACATATCAGACTTCTTCGCAAGGACAAAATGAAGTAAAATTTTCAAAACACTTAACTTTTTTTGACATTTGTAAAGAGTTAGTATAAACCGTCGACTAAAAATTTTACTTTTCATATCTTTTTAATGCTAAGATTCATCGAGTTTTTGCTTCCTGAATTATAAAACTCCTTCGAAAGGATATTATGATGTTAAATTTTCAAAACACTGAATTTTTTTTGGTCATTTTTATAGATTTATAGTTTCAAAATCTTACTTTCCATACCTTTTCTATGCTAAATTTGATAATTTTTGTATTTCGCAACATATCAAACTCTTTTGAAAGGATATCATGAAGTAAAATTTTCAAAACACTTTATTGTTTTTGTCAGTTTATAGAGTAAGTTTAAACCGTAAACTTAAAATTATACTTTTCATTCCTCTTAAATGCTAAAATTCATGAAATTTTTAACTTCCAAATTATAAAACTCGTTGGAAAGGATAGGATGAAGTAAAAGTTTTAAATTACTGAATTGTTTTGATCATTTATAAGACCGAGTTTTTGTTTTTTAACTGCTTATCAAATTATTTATTTTCAATACAAAATCTCATGATTTTTTTTTAATTTCGAAACACAGTACACATCAAGTTATATGAAAATAAAAATCTTTGCTCTATAGATTAGTTAAATTGAATATTCTTTTTAAACTTAGTCTAAAACGGCGATATTTCAAAACTTTTAACTGGTGAAGGTGAATTTAGACAGTCGAGATCGAATCCTCTCAGGACTCGCGAATCTGATATCCATTCGCACCTAAATTTGTCAAAGGTACAACTCTATTTGATAATTAATTTATAATATCAAAATATATCAAATAAATAAAAGATACGAAATTTGAATAAAAAAGAGAGAAATATAAGCGATAAACAGATAACACGATTCTGATTGGTTTAATTAAACCCCGAATACCGTTTTCCGTTTCTGATTGGACGAACGTTAAATATCAAATAGCGATTACCGTTTCTCGTTTCTCATTGGCTAAACTATGAATAACGTTTTCGCTTTAAACTCAAATTAACGATACCGATCGGAAACTATGGGTTTCCGTCGCAAACCCCTAGTTTCCGTTCAATTTCAATCGAAAACTAGGGTTTTCGCCGAAAACTATGTATACCGATCGGAAACCCATGGTTAACGTGCGGTATACC